>PVLA01011115.1:16422-56351 GCA_004027455.1 Hydrochoerus hydrochaeris
TATATATATATATATATATATATATATATATATATATATATATAAATTATGTAAGATTTGCAAGGTAGGCTTACTATGGCCCCTTGCAGCGTCAGGTATGGAAGAGTGAGAAAGAGCCAGATGAGCCAGTCAGAAGCAGAGAGCTCACTGCATATTCCCATGAGAGTCTCATGGGAGTCCAAATCAGGAAGCTGAAGGGTTTGCACTGGAAGTCTGTAGACAGACATCCAAAGGTGATGGCAAAGACTGGAGCACATCAGAAATGACACCTGCTTCCTTCCCTTTTTATGGTGTCCAGGCTAAAAGCCTTGGTTGGTGAGACCCACGTGCAGGGTAGGTTTTTCCTTTCCAGTAAGTCCATCATCCAGACACATCGAGAGCTGTGCTAAACCAATTCTCTGGGCATTTCTTGTTCAAATTACACCACAGTTAACTATCCTACTTCTATAAATTTGAATGTACAAATGTCACTTCAAGCCCCTACTTCAAAATCTTTTGGATATATACCCAGAAGTGGGGTTCATGGATCACGTGGTAATTTTTAATGTTTTGAGGAAACTCCATATTGTTTTCTACAATGTTTGCATGATTTTACTTTCCTGGAATAGTACATAGGGTCCTGTTTTTTTTTTTTTAACTTCCTAGGCACTTATGCCCCCCACCCGCTGCCCTATAGTAGCTCACCTAATGTGTGAGGTGCTATCTCATGATTTTCACTTGTATTTCCCTTCTGATTAGTGATGGTGAGCTTTGCTTGTGTTTAATGGCCATTTGTACACCTTTGGAGAAACCTCTATTCAAATCCTTTGCTTACTTTTAGATTAGATTATTTGTAGGTTTTTTTTTGGTAATTGCTGTTGAGTTATAGGAGTCCTTATGTATTCTGAATATAAACCTCTTATCAGCAATATAACTTGCACATATTTCCTTATTTTCTATAGGTCATCTTTTTACTTACTTTGTCAATTGTGTCCTTTGATGCATGGAAGTTTAAAATTTTATCTAGCTCAATTTTCTCTTTTCTTTTGTAGCCTGTCCTAATGGGAAGAAATCATTTCCAAGTCCAATGTTATAAAGCTTTCTCCTGTTTTCTTGGAAGAATTTATCATTTCACACGTTAATGTTTAGTATACTTTGAATTATGTAGTATATAGACTTAAAATATTGAGTAGCAACCTTGCTATATACTTTTTGGAGTGTAAAATTCATATACACACACATATACTACAGTAATATAAAATTTCTTTAAATCTGAACTCTGTATTTGCTCCTCTATAGCTTTTTGAGCTTCACGTTTAATCAGTTATACTTTACTGCAACCAGGATGTGATCTGTTAAAGGCTCACAGAACTGAATTTTTAAAAATTTGCTTCTGTAGCTCCTTATTTATGTCTCTCTGCAATTATCAGAAACTGATTGAATTTGTCTTAAGCAAAGGGAGAACGTGCTGGGTCTCATGATAACAGAGCTCACTCTGGTTATAGCTTGAGTGTCAAAGAATAACTCTGGGTTTCAGTTTTTCTCTATTTTTTTACCTTGTCTTTCCTCTAGTTTTTATTTTTAGGTTCCATGTGGTGGCAAGATGGTGACAGCAATTCAAGCTTTACATTAGCTCTCTAATGGCCTTTAGGGTAGGATGGGGCCCCACCCTCAAGATACTAAATCATTTGTGCCAAAGACATGGGCAAGACCTGGGCTGTCCTCGGTCTGGGTTACATGATCTACAACAGAACCTGGAAAGCAGGGCCCCACAAGAACCATGAGACTGGGGATGGGCAAGGGCACCTTACTGGTAGGGAATTTGTGTTGTTACTGGCATGGAGGATGCTGGGTGCTGCCATCCCAAAACTAACAACTGTCAGACCCACCCCCAGGTAGACTGTGATCTGAAATCAGTTCTTTAAAGTCTAACTAAAATCTTTGAGTCATACTTGCTGAGCTCCCAGTGTGAACTCAAATTTGTTCAAATAATTATGGAATCTGTTCTTTTTAAAATAAATATATAATGTATTATTTACCTCCCAAATCCTGTGCAGTGAGCACAGATTATTTCTTGAGGGACTGTGTGTGTGTGTGTGTGTGTGTGTGTGTATTATATATATAGAGGTAAGACATTATGTGGCAGAGAAAGGAGCTGAGTATGTGGATGTATAAGCCTCCGGACTTACAGTTCAACCAATGTTTGCCTCCTAATCCTACTGGACAGTTTACTTAGTCTGTGTCAGGTTCCAATGAGTTTAGCTGGACCTCTGTGGACAGTGGCTGGCTGGGGCTTAGTTATTTTGGATGTCTCTACTTAGCTGTCTGAGGTTAACTGGCCATTGGCTGGGTGGTGGATGACTGCCTGTCTTCTAGAATGGTGGCCCGAGCTTGTTTCCCTGGTGAATGGGTTTGAAGAACAGCAATAAGACAAGCCCTGGTATACAGGTGCTTTCCAAATGTGCACTGTTGTCTCACTGGCCAAAGAAAGTACAAGTCCAACACTGGTTCAAGTGGATAAAAAAATTACTCACCTCCTGCTGGGAAGAGAGAATATTACATTGCATAGGCATGGGTTCAAGGAGGGGAGGAAGCTGTGGTCAGTTGTAATTCCCCGTGAGGAATTTGTGAGATGTGTAGGAGACAGTGACATGAAGATTTTGGTGTCTGGGCAGATGTTGGAGATGAGGGAGAAGGCAGAATGGAGCCTGCTTAGTTCATGTCTGTTCCCAACCAGAACACACATAGGGCAGAGTTAGGGTGGAATGTGAGAGGCTGTTACCTGACACTCCATACGGTGATTTCTACCCCTTATGCACATATTTGTTTCCAAGTTAGTAAAACCATCCTGTTATCGCTTTGCTACTTGCTGGAATTTGACCAGGTTGAGCACTGATTTGACCATGTATGGGTTGGGAAGATGCTGTTAGCTCATGTTTTTCATTTCCTTCTGAGCGAACCTTGTTCTTATCATCCCTGTTTCAGAAATCCTACCCCCAAAATATAATCTGTAAACATTGGTTTTTCCTACCATGCTGCATTTGATAAAGCTCATAGTTCGAGACTTAGATGTTTGGCTTTGGTCCTTTCTGTGTGTATATGTATAGGTCAAAAAGCCTGCAGGTTTGTTAAGACTGTAATGCATGGTGATGTGCATTGCTAATCTCAGTTTCACCCAGGGAGTTAAGTAGAAGAGATGGTGGGGACGCCGTAAAGATTGGACGCTGCTTGCACTCATTCCAGCGTCTCACATACAGTAGGCTTTAAAGCACATTTGCTGAAATTCAGAACCATTAGAATTTATTATGTAAATTCTATGTAAATGTATGGACTTATACATTTGACTATTTTCTATAAAAAGAGACTTGGAAGCAAATCAGAAAACCAGATTCTCTTCCCTCCATCTCCTTGCCCTAGTTCTTCAGTAAACTATACTTGCCAGAAAAGTGTGTTTTATGCTTATTGTTTCCATTCTAGTAGTATAAAAATCCAGTTATGTTTCTAAAAACATTGGTAAAGCAATGGTAACATTATAAAGTTAATGTTTTGGAATAGGATTTCACTATGGAGGCACAAACATAATTCACAAGTAGTCTTAATTTACACTTTATAACACTTGCTAGAATGTTTTCCCTCTGTTTCAGCACTTAGTTCTGTAATTTATATTCTTTTATTTGTCTTTTAGATGGGGCAACTCCTATGACTTATCAGGGCATTAGTGATGCTACTTAAATATTTATAAAAACAATGAGAATCAGAATTATTGAATCACATTAAATAATGAGATCCATAATGCTAAGATGAATACTTCTTCTACACCAGATAATTGACAGAAAGATCATCTTGGCTGTTGGCTACAGGCAGGGGTGCTGGATTTGGTATGTGAATACAGCCTAAGTAGTTCATAGTGAGATCAATACCTAGTATGGAAGTTTGAAAGGGATACAATAGAGGGAGGGAACTGGGGAAGGGGGAAATATATAGAAGTAGATTGTTTGTTTCTTTCTTGTGCTGAGGATTGAACTCAGGACCTTCACACTGAGCTACATTCCCAGTCCTTTTTTCATTTCTAATTTTGAGACAGGGTCTTGCTCGTTTGCCCAGGCTGGGCTAGAACTTGGCATTTCCTGCCTCAGCCTCCCATAGTGTAGGACTGCTGGCTTGTTGGGCAATGGAAGTATTAAAGACAGAGTAGCACTGAATGGGGAAGAAGATAAAAGTCATCTGAAGGCCAGAGCTGTTGGTTATTTTTATTTAATTGATAGTGAGGGCTTTTAAAATACTTACATAATACCTGCATAATACTTGTGTTATGTAGTCATGTAATAATGAGGCTTGTTGTTAACATAGGCAAAATACTGTGATATTCATATATTTTATGGCTTTTAAAATTACAAGGAAAGAAATATGAAGAGAGTAGGGAACGAACCTCTCCAAGTTCATTATTTGTTCTCTAGGAGGGGTAAGTAGAGGGGAAAGATGTCACAGATTAATTGGTGTCATGTTTTTTTAACTTGTGTTCCTTCAGTGACTCCTTCCAACGTTGAGTTCTCATCAGTTGCAAAATAAATCCCCATGTGCCTACCAAGTCCTGGTAAAAGAAACTAGAATTTTCATGGAACAGCTTTTTATTGCCAAGAGAGGACTTTAAAAAAAAAAAAGGTTGCACAGGTTGGGATCCTTTAGGCACCCCAGGAAATGAAAGGTGTTTATGTCCCATTGATTTTGATAACCTGCCCACTTTTAAATGAGTTATCCAGGATGGGGTATAAGTGAAACAGCTTCCCAATCCGGTGTCTTGACACATCTTTTGATTACACCATTAACCATTATGGTGATAAGGCTACATCTTGAGTCATTAAATAGACCTGCAGGTAAAGGAAGGGATGACATTGACTGAATTTCACTTCGCCAGAGTTGGAATCCCTCTTTCTGCACCTACATTTGATTCATTGTTACAGAGTGAATTAAACCTGCATCTGTGATATGGTTTTTAAAATCTGTATCTCAAGCACAGCTATCAAAATGGCAGCTCTGGTCTTTTTTTTTTTTTTTTTTTAAAGCTCTTGAGCAGCTCAAAATCTCACTCATTCCCTTTACGGCAAATTGCAATTGCTACTCTCCATGAACTTCAGCAAACTGTTACAGGAGAGAGCACTGGCTCGTGCTAAATGTTTTTTATGTTCTTTTGTTCAAATATAAGCTCAAAATTAACATGCCATTTAGCTTTATGACTTATTATTGCTTAAGCATCAGTTAGATTTCTGAGTTGGGCTGTTGCCCTATGAACCCACCAAATAGGATTGCTTATAGTTTACTGCAAAGCCAAAACCTGAAACAAATGACAAGCAAGCAATTAACAGAGAGGGCGTTTTCAGTAGAGCAGTGACCATCCAAATGCAATTATTTGCCATATATTCCCTCAGTTATGCTGTCTGGCTCATGGAATTTAAAAAAGATATTTCATTCTTCTTTTGTGGGTTAGTAAATGTTGGGGTCATGCCTGTCTATCATCTTCTTTTTTTTTAATTAAATCAGATGAGCTCATTGGAAGATCTATCTCCCAGGCTAAGCTTTGGATAAGTAGGTTCCTATGTCCCTGAAATCAGAGGGCGATTAACTGTCTGTATTTGTCTGTCAAAGTTGAGATGCTTTGTGGACTCAAGAATAATAAAAGCAGAAATACAGGGAAAATGTAATCCCACCATTAGCAGACAGCATAACCTCTTGATGTCATAGAAGCAGGCATGCAGCTGTACAGGGATAATGAAAAGAGTGAGGAGGCTTTTACTTGTGTGGAGATGGCCATCAATTTAATAGAAATATGAAAGTATCAAACTCATTTCATTTTAGTGCTTGAGATTCTGCTTGAATTTAAGATGAAAGGTTTGAATTTCATTAAGAATGGAAGGAAAGCTTTTCTATTTTCAGAATATATTTTGTTCATAATAAGTGGCATTCTTTTAATCTAGTTAATTTGAAAACATATTAGATGAAAATTATTGGAAAGTGAAGAACAATAATTATAAAATTGCACAGACGACTTTAGATCAATTTAGGAACTTGGAAGATATTCATCAACCAAAATCAATGCAAGAGACAGCATAACTCAGTCTGTTCTGAAACTCTGAAAACTTTGAGAGGATTATATTTGGGCATCATATTTGGAATCTGAAATAGGGAAAGAATATTATAGTGGTGGTAGAAAATTTCTTTATTCTCTTGTCTTTCTGAAGGCTGCATGCTAGGATACCAGGGAACTTTCAAAACTCCTGCTTGTCATTTGTTTCATGTCTGCCTCATGTACTGTATTTTTGTGGGTGAGAATGTCACACCAAGGTCTGAATGTCTAGTTTCTAACAGGAATTTAGTATGTAAAGAGCTAAGATCCTCTTTGATGGGGATCCTTTTGCTTCTGGGTTCAATTAGGGTATGTGGCTACTTTTGCCATTTACTTTTTAGTCTCTGAAGCTTGAGATGCATGCTTTATAATGCGAGTGAGGCATGGTACAGTTTATTTCTTGGTCCACCCCATGGAAACAAAGTCCCCACCCCCCCCACCCCCGTTTTTCTTCAAATAGTAGTATGTTCCAAAAAAGGCATAGTTCCTTGCTTAGTTTTGTAGAGCTTTCATAACAAAGTACCACAAACTGGGAGGCCTAAAAACAATAGAAATGTATTTGCTCACAGTTTTGGAGACTCAAAGTCCAAAATCCGGGTGTTGGCTGAAGCACTGAAGCCTGTAGCAGAGGATCCTTCCTTTCCTTGTCCACCATGGTCAGCTCTGGTGTTCTTCAGCTTGCAGATGAACCTCTGAAGTCTCACCTTCCCTTTCACACTCTGTGCCCCACTTCACATGGCAGGTCCTTCTTTTTACAAGAACATGTTGTTGTGTTGAAGTAGATTTCATTTCAACTTGATCACATCTGCAAAGATCTCATTCCTAAAGGTGATCCTTATAGAGGTTGGGATGTAGACATATCTTTCAGTGGGACACAGTTCAGCATTTGTGTAGAATCTGAAGAGTGTCACCTGAGGACTGTGTGTGCTCAGGAGGTGACAGTGGTGACCTTTGTGGGCCAGGAGGACTGACGTGGGTCCATAGGACAGACATAACTTTGGCCACAGTTGCCCTGTTTTAGTTCTTTACCATATTCCTTCCTGTTTGAACGTGTGTCTCTGTAAGACTTCACATTCATCCAATTCTGCCTTATTCTCCCAGTGGGCCACTATATACCAAAAGTTGTCATAAATGTTTCAGAAGGAAATCTCTGTGTTTAGGAAGTGAACAGAGACAGAATTGCCAAAGCAGGGTTCCTGACTCATGTTTTTTTTTTTTTTTTAATCTTCATTAGTACTGTGGTAGTGCAAAAGATGGTAAAGACTCCTTTCAGTTTTTCATTGATTTGGGATTATGCCTTCTCTACTTTGTCCATTTTTCTTTATTATTGTTCATTATCACCATGTTACTATCATCCCTGGTTGGAATGACTCTGAACAACTACCTGCTTTGAAGTGACTTGCACTGTTTTTATTTTAGAGGATTCCCACCTCTATTTTTTTAAAATTTTATTTAAAGAGAGGGGAAAAAAGCAAAACAGAAAAAGAGTAGAAACAATACAGAATTGCAAAAAAAAAAAAAAACAGTAAGAAATCACTAGTTGATACACATTGTCTTCTTGGAGATAGTTGTTCAAGTTACAAAATTAAAGCATAGAAAGTGGACATTCAAACAGTGAGGCTGTAAACAGTTCTGTTCACCAATCCAACAAAAACTTAGCAACATGGTTATCAATCCTACACACTTAAATATACATGCAATTATATCTTTAGAGCACTTTCTTTTTCTTCTTTTGCTTTTTAAGTCCATTATCTGTTTAGTTATATCATGTTTCAGGTTGCTCAGTACCTTGCTGATCTGTTTTGTTATTTACTTTTTAAAATTTTTGCTTATTTATTATTATTTTTTATGTTATGTCATTTATTTATTTATTTAATTTTGAAGGTAGTAAAATACAGCAGAACAAGACAGGATAAGCCAATTGAGGCAGTGTAGTGAAACTGGTACAGAACCTCACAGCAAGTTACCAGGATAACAGCAATAGGTACAATAGTATATCTGGTTTTCTTCACAATAGTTGTTCCTTCAATCAGGTAGAGCAATATCAAAGGAAATACCGAAATTATAAAAACAGAATTTTGAATAGAGCAATACCATTGATCAGAACAGAGCAAAATAGAGATAAAAATATTTGCCTTCAAAGAGATGGCAGAAGAAAATCCCCCTTATTTCTTATATTGCATATAGTCAAACTTGCAAGACATGCTCAGATCTCTGGCTCTCACTTGCTAGTGGTGGAGGTGGGGGAGAATGAGATGAATGTTTGATTCATAGCCAGCATGCCAGTAGGCTCACAGCCACCCACCAGAGGGGTGAGCTGGCTGCCTCTTTTCCCAGCGCCCCAAGTTCCCACGTGGTGTGGATCTCAGAAAACACTGATATGGTTCTCGTCCTGAAGTGGCTGTGGCTTGGGAAGCCACAGCCACTTACCAGAGCTGTGTGCTGGCTGCCCAGTTTTCCCAGCACCCCAAGTTCCAACATCTCCCACCTCTATTTGAATGCAAGGCTGATCTGATGCCTGAGAATTTGCTGCATAGTCACTTGAATATATTCATTGTGATCCTTTTCCTCAGTAATAAAATATAATTAGTTTATTACCTATTGTGATCATCTTTTTCTTAGTATGTTTTGATCATTTATATTTATTGTAATTATCAATGTATTTCAGTTAGGTTTGCCAGTTTTATTATTTGTTGTTTCTCACTTCTGCTTTTATTCCTTTGTTCCCCTTTCCTGTCTTCTTTTATTTGAATAATTTTTGTATTTTATTTTAATGTGTCTTTTGGGTTTTTGGCTAAATCTCTGTGATCGCCCTAGGGCAGTGATGGCAAATCTCTTAGAACTTTCAGATATACAAACAGCCCACTGTAGTGTGTGTGCCATAGGTTTACCACCACTGCCCTGGGGCTTGATATGTGTATACATAATCTTTTACTGTTCACTTTAGAATTGATATTTTGACACTGAAAAAAACATGCAAACCTCACAAACATATTGGTCTCTGTATCTTCCTCATTTTATGTGATAATTGTTCATATAATGCATCTACTATATTGAAAATCTCACTAGAACATGGTATAATTTTTATTTCACAGTCATACATAATTTTAAAAAGAGGAAAAAGTAGACTATATATGCCCTTCCTGGTGCTCTTCTTTTGTTGATGATGTTCCAAGTTTCCCTCTGATACAGTTTCTCTTCCTCTTTTTGCATTTCTTGTAGAAAATTCTGTCACTGAATAATTACATTTCCATTGTACATAGAGGTGTGAGGTCACTGTGGTTTCATGAATATGTGTGGGTTTCTGTAGTATGTGCTTTTCTTTTGGTTTTTGCTGAGAAATAAAGTTAATTGATCCAGTGGATATTTCTTCAGTGCCTACTGTGTGTCTGGCACAGATGAAAACAACTGTGGGAAAAGCAGTGAACAAATCAGAAAAGTATCTTGCCCTACTTGTGTCCTGTGTGTGTGTGTGAGAGTAACAATATACACAGCAGCATTCCAGTGTCATAGATTCTATGGATGAAAATGAAGAAGCCAGAGTGGTCCCCAATCTTGTTAAGATATAATTAACAAAAATTATATATATTTAAGATATGTTACATACATCAACATATATACACAGATATTAACTGAAAATACACTAACAGCTTAAATGTAAACCTTAAAACTGTAAAACTCCTAGAAGAAAATTCAGGGACAATGCTTCAATGACATTGGTCCAGATAGTGACTTTTAGGGCATGGGATTTGAAGTACCAGGAACAAAAGCAATGGGATGACATGAACTAAAAGTACCAAAAACAAAATAAGTGAGATAACATGAACTGAAATGTTTTTGTGAAGCAAAGATGTGTGTTTTTATTTTACTTTATTTTGTAGTATTGGGGATTGGATCTAGGGCCTTTCATTGAACCTCATTCCCAGGTTTTGGTTTTTTCTTCTGGGATGAGGTCTCACTAAGGTGCTAAATTGCTCAGTCTGGGCTTGAATTTAAGATCCTCCTGCCTCATCCTCCAGTGTTCTGGGAATGCATGCTTTTAATGGGGTGACCAAGAATGACCTTTCTGAGATGGAATGTGGCGGTGACTTTGGGAAGGAGGTGTGGGCGCGATGGTGTCTAGGGGAAGAGCAGTCTAAGGGAGGGAGCAGGGCAGAGGGCACTGGCCTGAGGGGCTACCAGTAGGCTAGTGTGGCAGGGCACTGAGGGAGGAGAAGGTCAGGAACATGGCCGTGAAGCAAGGTAGAACCTGCAGAGATGCTGCCCTGAGAGAGGTGAGGAGCAGCTTTCCCATTACTTAGACTTAGCACGATTTATATATGTCAGGCTGAATCTTATTTTTAAATTTTCATGCTTCTGGGGTTATAAGACTCAATTGCCTGAAAAGGATGAGTCTTAACGCTTACAGAAATATGCAAATGCAGTTGTAGCGTTTTACTTTTTCAGTAGTTCCAGGCTAGCTGGCAGTAGAACATTGAATTGCAGCTGTTAATTTTAAAATTCTGACAAAATATTTTAAAAATGTTACGAGCCTGGAACCAAAACAAACACCTGTGAGCTGAAATTGGGCCACAAGTTCCCATCTTTGAGTGCTGACCTGAAAGCTTCATCTCAGAAGGAGCAGTAACACCCCATTGCAAGGACTGCTTTAAATCTGACCTCTGACTTTTGCTTAAACTTGCCATCAAGGACTGTGCTCCATAGTGAATGGCCAGGTGAAAGAAAGCCTTTTATTTGTGCTGTTTGTCGTGGTGAGATGTGACCTAGAGAGGTAAGTCACCGGCTCAGGTTTGGAAGTGGCCTGGGGAGCAGGGCCACGTTGCTGCTGATGCTTGCTTGCCCCGCTTCTCCATGTGGCTGACTTTGGACATTCATCTGCCTTTGTTTCCTGAGAGGTTTATAACACTTAACACGGCTTTCTCCATAGCCTGGTGCTATAATTATGGTTGTTATCTTCTCCTTATCTTCCCCGCTCCTTTTTATGAGATGAAAACCTCTGGCATAAATATGTGGCAGTGAGGCCATGTGTTCTCTTTTCCTTCTTCTCAGCCTAATGGATGAACAGCTGGGAGTTAATGAGCTTTTAATAGTGAGAGTATAGGGGGTTAGTTTGTTGCCATTCCAGTCTCTGTGAATACTCTGAGGTCTCCTTGTTTTTCTATTTCCCCTTAACATTAGCTTTATTGATACCTGCAAACACTTGTTTAAAATTCACTCAGCATGGGACAGACATACTTCTCTTTAGATCACCTTGGCCTCAACTGACTCTTCTTTAATTATGAGGCTCTTATAGAACTTCAGGAGAGGTTTTATGCCTTCATTTTTAAAGCACCTCAAAAATGTTAGATAGGATTAAATTTTTATTTAGCACAGAAATAACTTCTTGCAAGAGCTCTGGTCTATTTTTCTTGACCTTTTTCAAGTTTTCTATTCTGGCCTTAAAGGCAAAACAAGACAAAAGCCTTCTCCCATTAATACATTTGGTAGCAGTGTTCTTAGTTCTTATTTCCCATTTGTCTTTTCCCCTTAATTAAAATTTCCTCAGACCTATCCATTGTAAATCCTAGGTCATGAAATAATTTCCTGTAACTAAAAAGAAAAATTATCATGATTAGCAAGAATACCTTTTATGCCATTTATTGATGATTGTATAAAGCTTGTAAATCACTTTCATGCATCTGTATTTTCTCATCTGGTTTCACAGTTCCCCTCTGAGATAAGCTGGGCAAGTATAATTATCATTTTACAAAGTCAAAAACCAAGACCCAGTGCATTATTAATCAAGATTAAATGGTTCTAAAAGCTAATACTTAAATATGATAAGACTTGAAACAGTACAAAAGATATACAAAAGTTTCCCTACCAGATGATAACCAGCATTCACCATTTTCTCGTGTTCCTCTCAGGATTTTTTCATGCCTATTCAAACTTATATCTGCTGTCCTGATTTTTTTCAATTTAGAGAAAAAAAGCAAAACAGAAAAAAGGGTAGAAATAATACAGAATTAAAAAAATAACAATAAGAAATTATTTACCGACTTGATTTTTAAACACAAAGAGAATGTGGTCCATGCCACCATGCAACTTGCTTTATTTATTTCATTCTGTAGGATTCAGATTAAACATATAGGATATAAGTTTATATAGGGTATATGTTTAAGGGCCATGTAGATTACCCTTCTGCATTGTGGACATTTATCACAGTTTATTTACTCAGTCCCTCACCGGGGGAGATTTAGTTTGTGTCTAATTTTTCAGTATATTCAAAGGGTACTGCTCTGAGCAGCCTTGTATGTAATTTTTGTGTATGTATTGAAAATATGTCTTTATAAGAAAGTTTTGGAAGTAGAAAGACTGAGTTAAAGGAAATACACATTTAGAATTTTGATTCATATTTCTCAAAGTGGCCTAATACTTTATTACAATACTTATACAATATGACAATTAACATGAAAGATTGCTATTTCCCCTCACAACTTCTCTGAATGTGATGAATAATATAGTTGTTCTAATTACTAGCCTGAGCTGTTTTAATTGGCATTTCTTTAATTATTGTGAGGTTGAGCATCTTCTCATATGGTTAAAAGTAATTCATATTTCATTTCCAGTTTTCTGTCTACTTATGTCTTTTCGTATTCTCAACTGAGTTTTTCTTAATTGATTTTTAAAACTCTTTATGTAGTGAAGAATATAACTCCATCTGTCCTGTTGCAACTATTTCCTACAATTTTTTCATTTTTTTTTAACCATTTAAAAACAGATTTTTTCTCTGAGAGTAAACAAAATTATTATAAGAATAAACTTGGTGGATTCTGGGAAGATGGCAGAATAGTAAACAGCAGAGTAAAAGGCCTCTCTGGGAGAAACAGCCCAGATACTGGAATATAGCATTCTGGAGAAAACCAGAAGGAAAGAAATGGGTCCCCTCGACTCAGGAAGAAAATAGAGAATAAAAGCCCACAGAGAGAATAATAATAATAATAAAAAAAACAGAAAAGAAAACCTTAAATGGAAAGTGGTAGCCAGAGATGCTTTTGCCAGAGCCAGTCCTACTGTGTGAGAAGTGCCACTGGAATCTGGAGATGCAGTCACAGTGAAGCCAGTGGCTGGCAAACCCAAAGGCCTTGATGAGACATGGTGGCAGAGGGGAGCAGCAGACCAGAGAACTGCACTGGCTGGCAGTGAGTGTGGGGGACTCAGTTCTCCTGCTGGAGTGGGTGATTGGCTGGGTACCATTTTGGAGTTGGGAAGGATAAGCCTGGAACCAGAACTGCAGCTGGCTTCATTTAGCCACTCCTAGCACAGAGAAGATTGGTGAAAATCGCTTGGACTGAGTCCTGCCCCTGTGCACAATCCAATAGCCAAGGCCAAGATTTCTCTAAAGCTATCCCTAACCAACCCCACCTGTGCGGTGCGCACTAAAGTGGTGAAGACTCCCTGTGGTTAACCAGCTCACAAGGGAGGGGCCAGCTGGCCCTGCTTCTGCTTATACTCCAGTAGTCACCAGCAGATTGGGAAAGCAGCAAACAACACAAATCCCTAGCCAGCATACTTCAGAGTAATTATAACCAATACAGGAAGTGCCAGGGATCCCACTACCCACTTATCTGGAAGAAACCAGGAACATAACAAAAGAAAGAAACAAAAGACAGTGTCTGGCCTCCAACCCAAGCAGTACTGGTCCAGGATAGGTAAACACAGAAGAGATTGGGAGTTGCACACCTGCAGGTTCTGAAGCAACAGTAACTGACATAAAGAAACAACTTTGTGAAATTATAAAAGAACTTAAACCAGAAATACTAGTACAAGTAAAGGAAGATATAAGAAAAATAAAAGAAAGGCTAAGTACCTCTAAAGAAGACACAGATGAAAGAATAGAGGAACATAGAAAAAGGAGGGAAACCTTCAATGAAGAATATAAAAATAATCTAGAATACATGAAAGAGATTCAAAGAGATTACCAGGAAATTAAAAACTCCATTGAAAGCTGGCAAAACTGCTTGAAAGAAACTAAAGATAGACTATCAAACCTTGAAGACAGGTTTGCAGCCTGTGATCAATAAAGGAAAGATCTCTTAAAAATAACAAGGAACCAGGAAGTAACAATACACAGGCTAGAAGATGACAAGAGGATCTATAACTTATGAATAAAAAATGTGTGAAGAAGCAGCAATAAACACAAATGAAATACAAAGGCTATTTACAGAAATAATTAAAGAAAACTTCCCAAGCATAGGAAAAAGAAATGATATTCAGATAAATGAGGCATACAGAACTCCAACCAACTATAACCAAAATAGATCTACACCCAGACATATAATAATCAAGATCCCAGAAATTCATCACAAGAACAGAATATTAAAATCTGTCAGAGATAAGAAACAGATCATCTATAAAGGAAAACTCATCAGAATCATGGCAGACTTCTTGACACAAACCATCAAATCAAGAAGAGCTTGGAGTGAAGTATTCCAAGCACTGAAAGAAAATAACCTCCAACCCAGATTGTTGTACCCTGAAAAACTATCTCTCAAAATTAATGGAGAAACAAGATGCTTCCATGACAAAGAGGAACTGGGGGATTTTTTGACCACCAATCCAACCCTACAGAGAATACTGAAGGATATTCTAGAGAGAGAAAAAAAAAAAAAACATCATTTCAGGAACAGTGGCAAAGTGAGCTCACTGAACAGGGCAGACAGTGGAATGATGGGGAAAAGTAGACAACCAACAGCAGAAAAATAGCATGGCAGAGATGAGGCAGAGAAGGTTGGCCATAATCACTAATATAGATGGCCTTGATGAACTAATAAAAAGAAACAGACAGAGTGGATCAGGAGATAGCTTCCATCAAGATGCTCTATATAAGAAATATAATTAATCTGAAAGAAGGTTTATAGACTGAAAGTCAAAGATGAGAAAATAATGCTCTATGTGACAAGGAACCAGAAAAAAGTGGGGATAGCTTGTCCTATACTGCAGATTGGTTGGAAAAACATGACACTTTTGTACAAAGGAGAACTACTCAGCTATAAGGAAGGAAAATCTTAAGGCTCTTCTAGGTAAACGGATACAACTTGAGATCATGCTCAGGGGTAAAAAGATTCAGAATCACTTAGGTGAATAGCAGGTTGCCTCCCTAATCTAAAAACTAAAGGAGTTAGTGGGATACAAAATGTACAATACACCCTGTGAAAGTGTAAGGGATGAATTGTCTAAAAAGGGAAGGCAGTGGCCATTGTTAATCTTGTATCATGATTTGAAACCCATATTGTTTTCATTGCTCTGTTTAGTTTGGTTATATTTTGTTGCAGTTTATCTACTTGTACTAGATTTGATGGCATGGACAGCTACTCCAAAGAAAGCAGGATATACTATGGTAACCATTTTTTGATTTTCTATTAACTTAATTTGAAGCCCTGTATTGCTTTTACTATCTTGATTTGACTCATTTTCATTTGACTCTGTTTTGTCTGATCACTGTCTTGTTTTGACTGATTTTACTCGAATCTGTTTTGTTTGACAGTATCAAGTCTAAGGGTACAGGCAACTACTTTGAAGACAATAAGATTCACTATGATACCCATTCAGGTTTGACTATTATCTTTTGAAATCCTATAATGTCTCCAATGTTTCATTTTTATTGATTTTGTTCTGTACTGTTTTGTTCACTTTTATTATACTTGATTATATGGGCAATTCTTTTGAAGATAACAAGAGGCATTATGGTAATCATTGTTGATCACCTTGTATTTTAGTTTTAAGTGATGTACTGTATCCATCCTTTTGTTTTGACTGACACATTTTGTTTTGTCTCATTCAGTTTTATTCTCTTCAAAATAAAAAAAAATAAAGAATAAACGGGAAAATCTGAAAAGGAAAAAGAAGAAGATTAAAGGCCTTACAAAAGTATTGTTTAATGGCAGCCACTTTTAAATTTTGCTGTATATTCTTTGTCTTGTGTGTTTCTTTTGTGTCATTTATTTATTTTTGTTTCAGTTTATCTTTCAAATTCTGAAGCCATCTATAGAAAACTAAGGTGAAAAGTACTGACTAGACAGACCCATTGATTTACTTGTGTCACCATCCTCTGTGTTTTAAATTTTTTTCCTTATTCTCCTAAGCTCTTTTTTGGGAGGCTATGGGTGAGACCCTTTTCCCTCTCTGATCCTTGATCACAATGCTGAGGCTCCCAAGTTCTGTGGAGTGGCTTCATCTCTGCTTGTGTGGTATTGAACTGTTTGCCTTTGTTTTAGGTTTTCTACAGCAATGATCATATCATCATATGCAGTGGCAGTTTTACTTGCTTTTTGCTTCTTTTATTATTGCCTAATTTCAGTGGGTATGGCATCTAGCAAGATGTCGAGTAGAGTGATAGAGCAAATGTATTTGGTTTGTTTCCAGTTGTAAGCAGAATACCTTTGGTCTTCCACAGTTTTGCATGCTCGTTATAGATATTCTGTGTGTCATTTATGATGTTGAAGAGATTTTCATCCATTTTAAGTTTGTTGAGTGCTACTTATTATGAATGGATGGTGAATTTTGTCAAACATTTCCTCTGCATCTACTAATGTGGTTTTCTTTTTTTGTGTGATCATATTGGTAAATTGCACTGATCTAATTTTAAATGTTGAACCAACAGCATTCTTTGGATAAGCCTTCCATGGTCACATATTGTATTATATAAATGCATGCATGCATATATATATATATATATAGTATTAAATAAATGCATGCATAATATATATGCATGTATATATATATATATATAGCCATTCTAGTTTTGCTTTTTAATTTCTTTAACAGTTAATGATGCTGAACATATTTTCATGTGCTTGTTGATAATTTTTAAAGGATTTTTGCATCATTGTTCATCAAGGCTATTGGTCTAAGGTTTTCATTTTTTTTGTTGTGCCTGTGTCTTGTTTTGGTATCAGGGTGATGCTGGCCTTGTAGAATGAGTTTGGAAGTGTTCCTTTTCTATGTTATGGAATAGTCCAAGGAGCACTGGTGTTAGTTCTTTAAAAGTCTGGTATAATTCATCACTCAGTCCATCTAGTCTTGAACTTTGGTGGGAGACTTTTTATAATTGCTTCATTCTCATTACAGGCTTTTAGAAAATATCCTTTTGCTTCAATTTTGGGAGGTTGTATGTGTCTAGAAATTGATCAGTTTCTTTTAGATTCTCCAATTTATTAGAATATAAATTTTCAAAGTAGTCACCAATAGTCTTCTGGATTTCAGTGGTACATGTTGCTATTTCCCCCTTCCACATCTAATTGTGTGACTTGAAGCTTCTTTTTCTTCTTTTGGTTAGTTTGTCTAAGATTTTATCAAACTTGTTTATAGTTTTAAAGAACCAACTCTTTGATTGGCTTGTGTTGTTAATTTGTGTATCTTCTTTGGAAAAATGTGTATCTAAGTCTTTTGTTTATTTATAAGTTGAGCTTTGTCCTCTTGTTGAGTTGTAAAAGTTATTGATATGTTTTTTTTTAAATTTTATTTAAAGAGAAAAAAAGGGGTAGTAACAATACAGAATCTCAGAAAAAAAAGCAGTAAGAAATCACTAGTTGATAAATTGCATACTATCTTCTTAGACCTAGTTGTTAAAGTTACAAAATTAAAGCATACAAAGTGGACATTCAAACAGTGAGACTGCAAAGAAGTTCAGTGATCCAGTAACAACTTAGCAACATGGTTATCAATCCTACACACTCAAACATACATGCAGCCATATCCTGTAGAGCACTTTCTTTTCTTCTTTTTACTTTTTAAGTCCATTATCTGCTTAGTTATATCCTGTTTCAGGTTGCTCCGTATCTTACTTGTTTTGTTGCTGTTATATACTTTTAATCACCTTATATAATTCTGTTGCCTTGTTTTTGAGTTTCTCCTCATCCATGATCCATGGATCAGCTTTGGTGGAGTTGGGAGATTTTTGGAGGTATTTTGTTACTTTCTTATCTACTTTTTTTTTTGAAGGTAGCAAAATACAGCAGAACAAGACAGAACAAACCCATGTGACCGCAATGCAATACAACTACCATAGAACCTCAGAGCAGGTCACCAGGACGCAAGCAATGGGCTCAATAGTGCAGCCCATTTTGTTCACATTAGCTGTTCTTTCAATCAAATAGAGGAAAATGGAAGAAAATATTGAACTTTTAAAAACAGAATATTGAATAAAGCAGTACCATTAATCAAAACTGAGCAAAACAGTGATAAAAATATTTGCCTTCAAAAAGATGGTAGAAGGAAATCCCCCTTACTTGCCACACTATATACATTCATCCTCCAAAAAGATACTCAGACCGCCTGTGCCTACTTGCTAACGGGGGTGGGGGTGGGGTGGGGGTGGGGTGTGGGGGATGGATCAATGTCTGATTTTTAGCCCGCGAACTGGCAGGGCCCTAGCTGCTTACAGGCCAGCCAGTAGGCCGCCTTATCTCCCAGCACCCAAAGTTCCAGCATGATGCAGAGCTTAGGAGTCGCTGATAGTTCTCGCCCTGGTGTGCCAGTGTTTTGCCAGGCCACCAGCTGCTCACCATGGCGGCGAGTAGGGTGCCTGTTCTCCAGCACCCAAAGTTCCAACTATTAATATGTTTTGACTATGAGACCCTTATCAGATGAAAAACTTAGCGGTTTTTTGTTTTCATTCTATAGGTTATCTTTTAGTTTTTAATATATTCTCCATGCATAAAGTTTAGATTTTAATGAATTTAAATTTGCCTTTTTTGTTGGCTGATTTTTCTTTTTTATGGTGGTATTGAAGACTGAAACCTAAGTTCTCTACCACTAGTTCTACCACTAGCTGAATACCACTTACCTACATCTGGCACTTTTGTTAAATATTGAGATGGAGTTTCAAATTGTTCAGGAAGGGTTTGAACTTGTGATCCTCCTGCCTCAGCCTCCGTAGTGCTGGAATTACAAGGCATGCAAAACTATACTTTGCAAATGGACTAATTTTTAAAAATTTTGCTTTTGGTGTCATATTTAAAAATCTGTTGACAAATTCAAGTTCATGAATAGTAACTTCTATGTTTTTTCCTGAGTTTTGTGGTTTTAGTTCTTACTAATTTACTTGTATTAAAATGGATTTTCATGTTTTTTATAACAAATATTATAACAAATATTTGTTATTTTTTATTTTTAATGTCTTCATTTGGTTTCGATATTTAAATAATGCTAACTGTAGTATAACATTAGATAGCAAACATCTTTGCCTCTTCTATACTGGGCAAATTTGTGTAAAATTAGTATTAATTCCTCCTTAAGTGTTTGGAAAAATTCAAAATGTACATATTAATGAGCTTTTCTTTGTGGGAAGATTTTAAAGTATGAATTCACTCTATTTAATATTGGGATAGCTAAATCATCAATGTCTTCTAAAATATTTTTGTGTGGAATTGTGGATTGAACTCAGGGCAATCACAGTAAACTGTACCCCCAATCATTGTTTTTTGTTTGGAGACAATGTCTCAGTTAAGTCACTAAATTACTTAGGTTAGGCTTGAACTTGTGATCTTCCTACCTCAGCCAGAGTGTTGGGATTACAGGTGTAATTTTGATGTAAAACTTTTTTATTTCTGAGCATGAGCAACTGTTTTTATAAATTTCCCTATAGCTTTGATTTGTGCCCCAAACTATTGATATGCTCTTTTGATTTTCATTTTATTCAAAATGTTTTCTAATTAGTCTTGTGATGTCTTTGACCTATGAGTTATTTAGAAATGTGTTAATTTCCAGTAGTTGGATTCTCCAAATATCTTCTTGGTATTCACCTCCAGTTTAATTCCTTTTTTGTTAGAGAAGCTACCTAGTATGGTCTCTGTCCTTTTAGATCTCTTGTTGTTATTGTTGTTGTGTTGGGGATTGAACCCCAGGGCCTTTGCACAAAGTTATATCCCTACCCTTTTTTATCTTTTATTTTGAGACAGAGTCTCACTAAGTTGCCTAGGCTGGGCTTAAGCTTGTGATCCTCCTAATTTATCCCCCAGAATGCTTGGATTACAGATGTATACCACTGTGCCTGGCACATTTTAGGTTTTGGAGGCATTTTTATTAATGGTTTCTGATATGATCTATCTTGGTGAATGTTTCGTGTTGTATTTTATGTACAAGTATATTCTGATGTTAGGCCTACTTGTTCTATCAACATCAATCAATTACTGACTATTTGTTGTTTTATCAATTACCAAGAGTCAAGTTTAGAGATGATTTACATTTAACATCATTATTAATAAGTTTGGGTTTAAATCTATCATTACTCTTTGTTTTGTACTTTCTTGTACTTTCATTTTTCTTTGTATTCTACCCAATATAGATGACACTATTCACACACAGCTTTTTCAAATATAATTAAAATTTCACATCCTTAGATGAACTAACCACTTTTTGAATGAGTGTATGCACTTGTGACCAGGGGCTAGCATATTGGACGGCACAGATGTGGAACACATAATGTGTCCATCATCACATAATGTTTTCCTGGACACTGCTGCTCTGGAATTTCACATGTGTAACTCTAGCATCACACAGTCTTCGTGTGTACATATAAAGTAAATGCTTACAGTAGTGTGCCTCCATTTTATGCTTCAGTCCTTTGGATTATGCTTCAAATCCTTTGATGCATTACCATTTTTGCTTTTGAGAGCTATAATATAAAGAAATGAAGAATAAAAGAAAATATATTCTATATTTACTCACATTTCTTGTTCAACATTTTTTGTTTCCTTATAAAGATCCAAATTTCAGAGCAGTGTCCTATTCTTTCTGCTCTGCCTAAAGAAATTCCTTTATTATTTTTTTCTGGGCTGAGAGTAATTTTGTTTAGCTTTTGTTTGTTCAACAAAGTTTTTCATTTTTCTATAAAGAATAAGGTCATAATATATTCTAGTATCTTTTATGATTGCTTATTAGACTTGATTGTTTAATGGTATGTTGCTTAATTTGCAAGCATTTTTCTGGTTTTCATACTGTTGGTTTCTAATTTAATTAAATTGTGCTCAGGTACTGGGCTCTTTATGGTTTTAATAGTTTCCAGTTTACTGAGACTTGCTGTATTGTCCACAATATGGTCTAGCCTGATAAGCTTACCATATGTGCCCCCCAACAATGTATATTTTGATGTTGGGTACAGTGTTCTGTAAATATTAATTAAGACCAGATGGCTGGCAGTATTGTTCTGATTTATTGTGTCTTGATTTTTGTCTAGAGTTCTATTAGTAGCCAAATAACAAGGCAAAAATCTCCAACTATAGTTTCTGAAATGTCTCTTTTTCATCTTAATTTTCTCACTTTACTTCATGTATTTTTAAGCTCTATCATAAACACTTTAACATTTTATATTTCTTTTAAACTGATCCTTTTAATATAATGAAATCATCGTTATCCATGGTGATGCATTTTGTTTTGCAGTGTACTCTGCCTAGTTCCAATGGACTGATTCTAATCTTGTTGTGTTTACTTTAAGCATGATATGCCTTTCTTACATCTGTTTATGATTGTTTCAGTGTGTGTTGTATAAATACCATATATTTAGGTCTTGGTTTGTCTATTCTGAAAATCTCTGCCTTTTAATTGAATTCCATGGTATAATTATTAGTATGTTTGGATTTGAGTCTAAAAATTTATTTAGTTTTCTGCTTGCTTTTTCTCTTTTCTGTCCTTCCATTCTTGTGTTTCTCTATCATTTTTGAATAGTTTTTGAAATTCTACATTATATTGCTGTATTGGCCTTCATTGAGCATAAAATTCTGGGTTGATTTTACATTTTCCTCCTCCAGTATTTCAACGATGTTGCTTTGTTGTGTTCTGGATCATTTCTCTTGCTTTCTTATGTGCCATTCTATACTGAATGCTGCATGGTGTTTAGACCAGGAGACTGAGATAAATATTCATTTCCAACTTTTCTTCTCTCAGGCTGTTGAGTCCATCTCATCTTTTTTGGGGGCTTGTATTTATTGTTGACATCATTTCACTGGCCTCCCACATCTTCCCATCCTTTAGCAGCAAGCACTCTTTCTACTGTGGTACCTGTATTACCAGCACTTCTCTCTCTCTCTCTCTTTCTTTTTCTTTTTCTGTCTTTCCTCTCCTTCTCTGTCTTTCCTCTGTCTCTGCATCACTCTCAGCTTTGAGCAGAACCTGTCCATTTGCAGCAGTGGAGGTGTCCTCTCCTTTGCCCTTGTCCACCCCACCCCCACCCCCGCATAGGAGCCTGGAGTTGTTTGTTTATAAGTGCAAGTCTTGAGCTGGACCTGGGGGTGTTTCTTGCCTCTCCTTTCCCAGTTTCAGTCTCAGGCAGGCGTGTGTGCCTGAGCTCTAGGCTGGGGCTTTCTCAGTGCTTCTGCTTTTCTTTTTTACCTTTTTTAAAAAAAAATTATTTTGAAGGTAGTAAAATACAATAGAACAAGTCAGAAAAAAGCCAATCAAGACAATGCAATCAAATTGATACAGAACTTCACAACAGGCTATTGGGATAACAGTAATAGGTAAACTAGTATATCTTGTTATCTTCACAATAGTTGTCTATTCAATTAGGTATAGTAAAATCAAACCAAAAACAGAGCATTATAAAACCAATTGAAACAGAATATTGAATAGAGCAAAACAATTAATCAGAACAAAGCAAAACAGTGAAAACAACATTAGCCTTCAAACAGAAGACAGAAGGAAATTCCCCGTATCTGCTATATTGCACAGGGTCATCTTCCCAAGAGATGCTCAGATCTCTGCCCCCAGTTGCTAAAGGGGATGGGGGATGGGATGGGATGTTTGATTCTCAGCCCACGTGCTGGTAGGCTCACAGGAGATGCTGATTGGTTCTTTCCCTGGCTCACAAGTGGGGCACTTACCAGGAAGGGAGGAGAATTACTTTCTTGCTTAGCCACCTAAGTTCCACCATAGCCAGATCTTGGGAGACGCTGGCTGGTTGTCTGCTTTTCCCTCTTTGGAGCTGAACTTTTCCTTGTGTCTGCAAAGAAGGAGTGAATTGAGGGAAAGGGCAGATTTTTTGCATCCTCCAATTCCCACCAGTGGTGGGTGCCTTTTATCATTGCAGAATCCTGCCAGTGAGTGGCTTTCCTATTTCTCCCCTAGTGAGAGATGACTTTTGCATGGTGATAGTGTAGAGAGTCAGGTTCTTCACCTCTCTGACAGCAATCACTGACCCATGTCTGGGCTCTGCGGGGTGTGTCTGTGTGTGTGTGTGTATGTTGGCCCAGGACAGTGTTTTGTGTCTGTTCCCTGCTGACAGCTGATCACCAGCCTCACAGCACTCTGTCCAGGGAGTCCCTGTGTGTTGTGCTGCCCCGTCCATCTCCATTCTGGCTAATGAGCACCAGGAGAGACCTTGAGAAAAATGAATGCAAAGGTCCTTGTGGTGTGGGCTCTCCCCTCACATTTTGTCTTTAAGAATGATTAAAATTTCAGTTGTTTTCTCATGACTGGTTTTTATGGCAGCCACATTTTTCTTCTCTGCTCTGAAAAAACCAAATAGTTCATATGTGCAAGTGTGGTCCTTACTTCTGTATTGTGACTTCATTTTAAAACATAATTATATTTGGGCACAAATACATAATTTTCCTCCTTTCTGCCTCTGATTTTATGTTTTGATTAGACTATCTCCCTAACTATAGGGAAGAAAGGAGAATCTCTCATGTTTTTCATACCACCTTTACAGTTTCTTATTTAAGTTTAAATTTTTCATTCATTAGTAATGTATGTTTTTTTATGATTTTTTTTTTGGTACCAGGGATTAAACTCATGACCTTGTGCTTGCCAAGCAGGCACTTACAATACTGAGCCAAACCCCTGGCCCCAGTAATGTATGTTTAATGCATACCATTGTATATTAATTTAGACTGATTTCCTGCCACTTGGCTACCTGATAACTTTTTATTTTATTTTAAAGAGACTAAAACAGTGAAATCAAACAAAACCATCAAAAACAACAACAAAGCAGAATGACAACAACAAAAACAGACAATAGTAGTACAGGATTTCAAAACAAGATGATAGGAATTTAACAATGGTTGTTGTGTGGCATATGTTATCTTCAAAATAGTTCCTCAGGCTACCAGATACAATCATGCAAGACTGAGCAAGCAATATGATTTCCCTGTTAGCAATTTCTTTCCCTTTTACTGTATCTATTGTAACTTTTGGATCTTATTTATTCTTTCAGTGTCTTACACTAGTGAGGCAATATGGTGTTTACACATGCAAATCTGATTTATTTCACTTATGAGTATGGTTTCTAGTTGCATCCATTTTCCTACAGAAGCCTCAAGTTTATCATTCTTCATGGCTGAGTAGTATTCCAATGCATAAAAATAACAGATCTTTTTTATCCATTCCTCAGTTGATGGGCATTTAATTGTTTCCAAGATCTGGCTATTACAAATTGTGCAGCTATAAGCATCTGTGCACATATATTGCTGTGGTATGATGTTTTCAGTTCTTCTGGGAAAATACTCAGAGGGAAAAAGCTGAGTTGAAAGGAACTTCTAATCCTATTGTTTTGAGGAATCTCCACATTGATTTACACGGTGGTTATATCAGTCTGCACTCCCACTGACAATAGAGAAGGGCTTCTTTTCCCCCTCTGATTGATTCATCTTTGCTCTCCTGCTTCTCCTGTATGTGCTTGAGTTAGGGTGTACAGCAGGCCTAGCTCACAAACTCACCCTTGGATGAAATTCCTTTGTTTTTATTGTCTTGCTTCACTTTCTGATGTTGCTGCTTGAGAGTACAGAGCAGTGAGAGAGCTTCCCTCGGTTTGTCATTTCTAGTGTTTTGTTGGTAGAATTTAGGCAGTATTTCCGAGAGTAAACATCTCTTTATAGAGGCTTTTTTCCCAGTACAATGCTCTTCAGCTTATAATGAGCTTGTCTCTCCTCACCCCTCTTCAGTAGAAGGGTTCAAACCCAGGGCTTCATGTATGCTAATCAAGTGCTCTACCACTGAGCTGTTACCCCAAGCTCATGAAGGGTTATGTCTTTTTTTTTTTTTTTTTGGTATTGAGGATCAAACTCATGACCTTGTGCTTACCAGGCAAGCACTTGAACTACTGAGCTAAATCCCCAGCCTGATGGGTTATGTCTGGATAAGCCATTGTTAGGTTGAAAATACATGGTGAATGGTAGAGCATGAGGCCCTGGCTTTGATCTCCAACACTAAAGCAAAACAGAAATGAAAACTAAGAAAATTCATTTAATATGCAATATATCTGAGTATCCTAACTTAGCAGCAATGCCCACTGGACATGACAGTTATTTCCTGTTATGATTGCTGGGCTCACTGGATACAGGGGCTCATTGCTGCCATCTAGCACTGTGAGACAGGATCAGACCACCTATTACAAAAGACTGGAGGGCAAACATTCAAAGTATAATTTCTCCTCGAGTAAGTCTACTGCTTGTGTAAGTTTCTATGGAATGCAAACCCCTTTGGCCCTGTTAGCACCACAATAGATCCCAAATCGCACCATCATGAGCCAGGTACTGCATGCACTATCACCTCTGCCAGGACTGGAGTTTGGGAGGGAACCCCTGCTTTTGTTTCTGGTTGCTTCAGCGATCCCCCAGGTTAGTGTGGCTGTGGTAGTTTATCTGTGTATTTAGTATCAATGTCCCATTCTTCTAGGAGGGTTTGTTCTAACTCTCCTAGAGGCTCAGTTTATGGATAAAAACTATCCTTTTGACAAATAAGTTAACACTATGAGATCTTGGATCACCTTCAACTCCTTGAATAAGTCTCTCACTGGAGAGATGTATGTCTTCACTGCAGTTCACATTCTCCTTTGCCTTCCTTCTTAATCTCTACCATTAATCTTCTCAGTCAGAACTTTCACTAAAAATTTAGCTAAGTTGTTCCTTCCCTCCCTTTTAATTTATGTGGTATGGTATTGTAAAGACTATTTCCACATGTTACTTATGGAATTTCCTATATGTTAATATATGTTTACCCTGGCTTTTCAAAGCTCTCACAATTTTGGTCTTGTTATCTCAGTAAGTGTGAATTGCATGAAGGTGTGTCTGCCTTTAATTCTGTTCTGGACACTAAATGAATTTAAGTTCTTCTGCTCTTGGACATATATTGTTTGGTGATATCCTACCTCAGTCAGTGTTTTGCTACAGAAACAGATATAACACAAGATACACAAATGGATAAGAAAGTATGAGATTGGCTTACACTGTCCACCACAGCGCTGGGTAAGGAAGTGTGCAGAGCATGTCTGCACACTGGAAAATGAAGCCCAAGATCTGGAGCTCACTGCAGTGTCCCATGCAAGTCTGTATCAGGAGGCTGATGGGTTGGTGACTGATTCCTGAAGAGTTTGCAGCAGCCAAAGAGTCTACGGCCAGAAGGCTGAAGGTTCTAAGGTGGAAACTGAAGAGTCTGTGCTAGAAGCCAGGAGATTATCCAAGCTGAAAGTGTAGACTGGAATTCTTATGAAGAACAGAAGCAAGTCTAGCCTTCCTCATTTCCCGTTTATACTGTTCAGGTGTTGAGCTACCCTAGGGTGAGTCCTCTAAGCCTTAGGGTGTAGAATTAGAATTGCTGAGCTGATTCAGTTTAGCTCCTAAACTTCTCAGGTTGGCACAATCAATCAACAATCACATATCCACACTATGGTTTCTGTAGCCATTTTCTATTTTTAAAATATTATTAGGCCATCTAAATTTATTTCCTGATTTCTATTTCTTTATCTTTGTTTTATGAATTTTAAGATATTTTCTTTAGAAAATTGATTTTGGATATAAAAAGTTTCAACAAGATATTCCCATACATGCACACAGTGTGCACTGATCATATCCAATCACTATTCTATTTTAAATTTGACTTTAGTTTTCACATGTGAAAGAGAATGTACTATACATGTCTTTCACTGTCTGACTTATTTGACTTAATGTTCTCCAATTCTGTCCATTCAGCTACAGATAACATGGTTTCATTCTTCTTTATGGCTGGATAGTATACACACACACACACACACACACACACACACACACACACATTTTCTTCAGGTATCTGTTGATGGACACTTAGGCTGGTTCTATATCTTAGCTACTGCGAATGATGCCACAAAATTGTAGATATGCAGTTTTTTTTTTAGGTATGCTGATTTTATTTCCTTGGGATATAAACCTGCAATAATGGGATAACTGGACCATATGCTGTTTCTGTTTTTAGTTTTCTTGAGGATCCTCCAAATAATTCTCTGTAGTGGGTCATAGTGGTTATACTTTTACATTCTCACCAATAATGTGCGAGTCACTTTTCCTCAGTATCCTCGTTATCATTTGTTGTTGTTGTTGTTATTTCCTTCTTTGTTTAATGGCCATTCTAACTGGGGTGAGAAGTTAGCTCATTACGGTTTTGATTTACATTTCTGTGATGCTGAATGATATTGTGCATCTGTGTATCTATTGATCATTTGAATTTTTTCTTTTGGGAAATGTTATTTATTTGGGTATTTTTATTTTTAATTAGATTACTTGATTTTTGTTAAGTTTTATTCAGTTCTGTGTATATTTTGGATGTTAACCATCTGTTAGGTGGATAATTGGCAAAGATTTTTTTCCTATTAACTAGTTTTTCTCTACACTCAATTTTTTTTGCTATGAAGAAGCAAACTATTACATTTTAGTTTAATGTAATATAATTTTTCAAATTTGCTTTTGTTTCTTGTGCTACAGAAAATTATATCTTCAAGTGTTTCTCATGATTTCTTTGAATAGTTTCAGAGTTTCAGTTCTTGAATTTAGATGTTTTGTTCATTTTGAAATTTTTTTTTTGTACAGGGTGAGAGATAGGGGTCAAGTTTCAATCATCTAAGTGTGGTGGCTATCCAGTCTTCCCAGCATCAATTGTGGAAGAGGCTGTCCTTTATCCAGTGCATTTTTTTGCCCCCCTTTATTGAGAATCCATTGGTTCTATTTCCTTGGTATCTGTGTCTTTCTAAATGCTACTACCATGCTGCTTTGGTTATTATAGTTCTACAGGTGTCTTAAAATGAGGCATTGTCATATATATGGCTTTATTCTTTCTGTTCAATATTACTTTGACTATTCAGGATTTTTGTTTCCATATAAATTTTGGTATTGAGGATCAAACTCATGACCTTGTGCTTACCAGGCAAGCACTTGAACTACTGAGCTAAATCCCCAGCCTGATGGGTTATGAATTTTTTTTTATTCTGTGAAGAATTGAGTTATGAATTTTTTTTTATTCTGTGAAGAATTGAGTTAGTATTTTGATGAGGATTGCCTTGAATCTGTTGAATAGTTTGAGTTCATCCTTTTCCATGTGTATGCCTTTTTCTTTCTCTTACCTAGTTGTTTTGGCTAAAATTTCTGGTACTATATTAAATAAAAGCAACCTGAATGGACACCTTAGTTTTATTCCTGGTCTTAGAGAAAATGCCATCCAGTTTTCCTCTTTCCATATGGTTTTGGCTGTGAATTGATTTGTCATATATGGTCTTTATTATGTTGAGGAGGGTACTTTTAAAAAAATTTTATTTTAAAGAGGGTAAAATTAAACAACGAAACAGATCATAGGAAATCAATGTAAGAGACACAGATTTCAAAGCAAGACAACTTGAGATCTTCACTCTCTATCACATTGTCTCTTGTTTTTTTCCAAATAATTGTCCATATATTTGCATACAATGAATTCATACAAAACCAAATAGTATAAAACTGATCAGAACAGGATGATGAAGGCATTTTAGGTCTTCAAGACCAGACAGTAGGGAAGTCAACAATGGATGACATAATGTCTCTCATTCTCTTCAAAATAGCTGTCCATACCTTCATGTATGTTAAAATTAAACAAAACAGGCTAAAAATCACTCTGAAAAAAGAATAACAGTTTTGCTGGATTTCACATCATGATGCTATGGAATCAGCACTGGGTACCTTAGTGTCTTTTTCTTCATAGTAGCTGTTCATTTCATGGTGCATTATATAATCAAATCTCATAAACTGTTTAGAAGTTCTATGCATGCATGAGTCTCTACATCTATACCCATTCTTTCTGTATTAGAGGGAAAAATGAAACAAAATGAGACAAAACAAAACAAATTCCTAGAAAAACACAAAATGAAAAAGACTTATAAACAACAATAGCAAAGAGCCCAGAACACTGACAATATAGACCTTCAAAACAAGATGGTGTGAGCGTAACTAGGGTTGTTATTTTATATAATAATCCTCAAGATTTCCTCAGATCACTATACAATAATATGCATAATTGTTCCAATCCTATGAATGTTAACTATTTTGTTCCAACAACTTATAGAATTTGTAGCACAATTGTCTTAGCTATCCTAAGTGTGTTTATATAATTTTAGATATTTTTTTCTTTTTCTTTTCCATTTTCCCTGAGATATTATTTTTACCCCTTTAAGCAGATTCTTGTCCTTGCACTGTATTTATTGATTTTTTTGTATCTTATGTACTCTTACCATTTCTTACACTAGGGAGACTATATGGTATTTACACATATGAGTTTGATTTATTTTGCTTATGAGTATGGTCTCAAGTTGCATCCATTTATTTATAAATATCTCAATGTGATCATTCTTTATAGCTGAGTAGTATTCCATTGCATAAAAATACCACATCTTTTTTATCCATTCCTAAGTTGATGGGCATTTAGGTTGTTTCCAAGATCTGGCTATTACAAATTGTGCTGCTATAAAAATGGGTGCACATATATCACTGTGGTAAGATGTTTTCAGTTCTTCTGGGAATATGCTCAGAAGTCACTTTACTATCTTGGACTGCAATTACAAAAGTAAAACATGTATAGAAATCTAGCTTTCCCAAATGGTATTCAGGAGAAGTTCATGGTGCTATGGGAAAGCTTTCTAATATGTGATTCTAGGTTTAGATACTTAATGACATTTTTAGTGTGTCCACAGTAACTGTTACAAAATAGAGTTTAAATAACACCTAAACTACCATTTTGGTAATGATAAGAAAACAGTATGCAGTTTATTGCTGGAGTCTATCTTACTTAGAAATAAAACAGAACAAAATTTCCTAAGGGGAAATGTTAAAAATACAAATACACATTTTGTGTTTTAAATGTATGAGTGGAAACTCACTAGCAATTTCTACATATGTCCATTGAGATGGTTCTTACATCTAGATTTAGCAGAAGAACAAATAAAATGATATAAATAAAATAAGTGATATACATAAAATAGATGAAATGTTGAAATCACAAAATGCACATATTGAAAAGGATTTGCAAGGAGTAAAACAAGTTGTTTTGCTAACTTATATGTTTAAATTCTCCATTTGGCTTTCTTCTAAATTTAATATACATAGTTTTGCAACAGGTTCTTTGAAATGAAATGTAAAAAATATCACTTTTCCTTCTGTCTCCTTTGTCTTTTGATAGACTTTAAACTTACTAGGAAAGATAGGGGTGACTAGAGTTCACAGGGGAGGAGCTAGTGAAGCAGAATTTGTTTTTGCTTCATCAGTTATTTCAAACCAGAGAGCCTCTCCGCCACCTCCCCGGGATTTTATGCCTCTGCAGTGAGGTTCTTTCAGAAGCAAGGTGCTCAGTGTAACTGACAAAACCCAAGGATCCACTTCATTTGACTTCCTCTCCCCAAGGCCACTGCCGAGTGTGAGACCTTTGCAAGTCCTAGGTAACAAAGTCATAAGCCAGAGAGGAACTAGAACCCTAGTGAAGCCCCATGCAATGGGATGGGAATCCTAACTCCTATCCTTGGAAATAATGTGAAACATGGCCAGGGATGGCTTCTGCTAGGCTTAAAGGGGCATTAGAGGAGAACTTGTGGGGGAAAATAAAAGGATTAATGTGCCAGGTGGGGAAAACAAACAAATATAATCAATTATCTCAAATACACTGAAAGAAGGCTGGGTAAGAGGAGGTGTTAGTATTTTATTATTTTAAAGAGAAAAAAAAAGGTTCTGCAGGAAAATGGTGGGACAGTAAGCAACAGGGTAAACAGCTTCTCTGAGACACACAGCCCTGATGCTGGAATGTAGCATAGTGAGGAAGACAAGAAGGAAGTAAGTGGGTCCTCTGGACCCAGGAAAAAATCTAAAGTGAGAATTGAAGCCCACAGAAAGAGTAAACTGAAAAACCTAAATGAAGAAGAAGGCAGCACCTTTGCCCAGAGCCAGACCCATTGCATGAGAGGAGCTATTGGAACCTGGGGATGCACAGTCATGGTGATGGTGGTGGCTGGCAACATGAGAGTCCTCTAAAAAGAGACTTGGTGGTGGAGTGGGGCAGCAGACACACAGGACTGCATTGGATGGTGGTGATTGCAGAGGATTCAATCCTCCCATTGGAGAAAGCAATTGGTTGGGAGCCATGTTGGAGTTAGATAAGCCCAAAACCAGAACTGCTGCCAGCTTCCTCCAGCAGCTCCTAACTGGGTACAGACAGGTGGAAATTGCTTGGACTGAGCCCCATTCCCATGTGTATTCTAGTGGCCATTGTGGAGGTTCCTACTGGTAGCCAGCTTGCTCTGGGGGCAACAGCTGGCCCCACCTCCATGACCATTCCAAGGGCCATCATGGAGTATCCCTGAGAATGACCAGCCCAGGTCCACAGGCAGGAGCCAGCCCCACCTCCACGCACACTGCAACGGCCATCATGGGGTCTCCCTGCCAGTGACCAGCTCAGTCTAGAGGCAGTGGCTGTCCCTAGGCCTGCACACACTCCACCAGCCATTGGAGAGCTAGTGCAGGCAGGAAAAAGTGGCAGACAGCCCTTCACCAGCGCACCCAATGGCCACCATCAGATATGTGTAACCAGCGCTGGCTAGAAGAACCAAACAGTCTCACTTCAGAGAAATTGTAACCAATGTGGGAAGTGCCTGGGATCCCAATAATCACTTTTCTGGAAGAACCCAGGAATATGTCATGACAAAGAAACGAAAGGCAGTCTCTGGTCTCCAACCCTAGCAAAGCAAGTCCAGGCAATGTAAACATGGAAGAGATTGGGAGTTGCATAACTGAAATTTCTGAAGTGTTAGCAACTGAAATAAAGAAACAACTTCATGAGACTATAAAAGAAATTAGATCAGAAATACTATCTCAGGTAAAAGAACTGAAAAACATAAAAGAATTGCTAAGCACCTCTAAAGAAGACATAGATAAAATAGAGCATAGGAAAATGAGGGAAACCTTGAATGAACAATATAAAAAAGATTTAGAATACATGAAACAGATTCAAAAAGATATCAAGGAAATTAAAACCTCTATTGAAATCTAGCAAAACCACTTGTAAGAAACTGAAGACAGGAGAGGGAAGCTAGTCCTGCACCACAAGGTGAGTTCAAGCTCACTGGTGCTGGTCCAGGGAAAGTTTGGGCCCATCACTCCTGGTGCTTGGGTGCCTGCCCAGCCCTCTAGGGCACTGGACTAGCCTGCAGAGGTTTTGCAGGCTTGAGTGGACCACGCCCAGTGACCTTTATTCAACCAGGGGAGTTAGGCCTGCACTGCTAGGGGAGTTCCAGCTCACTGGCCCTGGCCCAGGGAGAGCTTGGGACCATCACTCCTGGTGCTTGGGTGCCTTCCTAGCCCCTTAAGACACTGAATCAGCATCCAGAGGTTTTTCAGGCTTGAGTAGACCACACCCAGTGACCTTCATTCAACCAGGGGGGCCAGGCCTGTGCTGCCAGAGGAGCCAAGGCCATGTGAGTCCTGGGAGCTGAGGGCCCAGGAGGTGATTTCCAACATGCCCAGGGAAAGTTTTGGAACATCGTTTGAAACACAGAAATATAGGAAAATGACAAAACAAAAGACCAAAATGCAAACTCAAACCTCCACACCATCCCAAGAAAACCTGGGAGCCACATACATAGAAGAAAATACCAGTAATACACCTGAAATGCCTGAAATGATAACAACTGAAATAAAGAAACAAGTATGGGAAGCTATGAAGGAACTCAAATCAGAAATAATCTCCCAGGTAAAAGAAGAAATGATAAAAATAGTGAAAGAAATACTGAATGATCTAATGAAGACACAGCTAAAAAATTAGAGGAACAAAGCAAAACAATAGAATCCCTGAACGAATGGTATAAGAAACAAACACAATACATGAAGCAGATTCAAAGAGATATACAGGAAATGAAAAATTCTGTTGAAAGTTGCCAAAGCTGCCTCAATGAAAGTGAAGACAGAATTTCAGACCTTGAAGATAAGATGGCAGCTAGAGAACAGGAAAGGAAAGATCATTTAAAAATAACAAGGACTCAGGAAATACCAATTCAACAGTTGCAAGATGATGCAAAGAAAAACAACATAAGATTAATAGGTATAAATGAAAAAGACAGGGACAATACAAATGATATCAATAGGCTATTTACAGAAGTAATAGCTGAAAATTTCCCAAACATGAAAATGGAAACTGACATACAGATTAGTGAAGCAGATAGAACTCCAAATAGCCATAACCAAAGTAAAACTGCACCAAGACATATAATAATCACCATCCCAGAAATCCAAGAAAAGAATAAGAAAAGAATATTAAAAGCTGATAAAAAAGACAGATGACCTCTAAGGGAAAACCTATCAGAATCACTGCAGACTTCACAACACAAACAAGGAAGTCAAGAAGAGCATGAAGTATTACAGATCCTAAGGGAAAATTACTTCCAACCTAGACTGATGTACCCTACAAAACTCTTTCAAAATGGATGGCGAAATAAGGTACTTCCATGACAAAGAACAGCTGAAGAACTTCGTGATCACCAAACCAACCCTGCAAAGAATACTCAAAGACATTCTAGACACACATAGGAAAAAAACCACTAAGCAAGACAGACAATTAAACAGAATGTAAAGGTAAAAATACAACAGCAGAAAGATAACATACAAGTCAAAAATAAACCAATATATAACAATTATAACCATTAATGTAAATGGCCTCAATTCACCAATTAAAAGAAACAGAATGGCAGAATGGATCAAGAAACAATGTCCAACCATATGCTGTCTATAAGAAACCCATATAACCCAAAAAGAAACTCATAGAATGAAAGTCCAAGGATGGAAAACAATGCTTCATGCAGCAGGAACTCAAAAGAAAAAAAAGTGGGGGTAGCTATTCTGTTTACAGACAATGTGAACTTCAAGAATGATCTGAAGAGATAAAGAAGGTCACTACATTCTACTTGGGTAAAACTTCAAGAGGAAGAGATAACAATCTTAAATATATATGCATCAAATTCAAAGCAAGTATTAACATAAATGAAAAAAATAGGCAATAACATAATTATAACAGGAGACATTAACACACCATTGACACAAAGGGATAGATCAACTAGACAGAAAATCAGCCAAGAAATAACAGAACTGAATCACACCTGTGAACAAATGGACTGATAGATGTATACAGAGTGTTCCACCCAACAACATCAGAATATACATTCTTATCAGCAGTACATGGGACATTCTCTAAAATAGACCATATACTAGCCCACAGAACATATTTAAGTAAAGGCAAAAGAATTGCAATTATCCCATGCATGTTATCGGATCATAGCACCATGAAACTAGAAATTAATGAAAAAGAAACTGCAAAAACCCACAAACACATGGGAATTGAATACTACAATCTTGAGCAATCAATGGGTCACACAGGAAATTAAAGAAGAAATTAAACAATATCTATAAGCAAACAAAAATACAAATACAACTTACCGGAATCTGTGGGATGCAATGAAAGCAGTCCTCAGAGGAAAATTTATTGCACTGAGTTACCACATTAGGAAAACAGAATGAACACAAATAACCTAATACTACACCTCAAACATCTAGAAAAAGAAGAGCAAGCCAAACCCAAAGCCAAAAGAAGGGAGGAAATTATAAAGATCAGACCAGAAATTAATGCAATAGAGACTAAGAAAACAATACAAAGAATCAATGAATCAAAGAGTTGGTTCTTTGAAAGAATAAATAAAATTGATAAGCCCCTAGCCAATCTAATTAAAAAAAGGAAAGAAAAGACTCAAATTCATGCAATACACAATGAAAAAGGTAAAATCATTACTGACTCTGTGGAAAGACAGAAGATCATCAACACTTATTTTGAAAACCTCTACTCTCATAGGTTCCATAACACAGAAGAAATGGACAGATTCCTAGAAACATATGAACTACCAAAGCTGGGTCAAGAAGATGTAAACCTGCTGAATAACCCAATTTCTATTAATGAAATTGAAAATGCAATTAAGTCCTTACCAACAAAGAAGAGCCCAGGCCCATACAGATTCACTGAGGAATTCTACAAGAAATACAAAGGAGACATAATCCCACACTCCTCAAACTGTTCAATGAAATCAAATGGGAAGCAATTCTCCCTAAGTCATTCCTGGAAGCAAATATTACTCTAGTACCAAAACCTGAGAAAGACCCAACTAAAAAAGAAAACTAAAGGCCCATCCTGCTAATGAACATAGATGCAAAAATTCTCGATAACATATTGGCAAATAGGATGCAGCAAATCATCAAGAAGATTATACAACATGACCAAGTGGGATTCATCCAGGCATGCAGAGGTGATTCAACATATAGTGGTTCAACATACATAAATCAATAAATGTAATCCACCATATCAATAGAGCCAAAAGTAAGAATCACATGATCATTTCTATAGATGCAGAAAAAGCTTTTGTTAAGATCCAGCAACCATTCATGATAAGAATTACATGAGAATTGCATGAGAATTCTCTTACAGAGAATGGGAATAGATGGTATTTACTTCATTCTGATAAAGGCCATCTATGACAAACCAACAGCCAGTGTCACATTAAATAGCCAAAAACTGAAAGCCTTTACCTTAAAATCAGGCACAAGACAAGGATGTCCCTTATCACCACTGCTATTCAACATAATACTAGAAATACTAGCCAGAGAAATTAGACAAGAGAGAGAAATAAAAGAAGCAACAATATGAAAAGAGGAAGTTAAACTATCATTATTTGCCGATGACATGATACCCTACATAGAAGACCCCCAAAACTCCATTGAAAGACTCCTAGATATAATAAATAAATACAGCAATGTAGCTGGATACAAAGTCAACACTCAAAAATGAATAGCATTCCTATACACTAACAACAAAATCACTGAGAGAGAAATAAGAGAAGCCACACCCTTCACGCTAGCATCCAAAAAAATGAAATACTTAGGAATTAATCTAACAAAAGAAGTAAAAGAGGTATACAGGGAAAATTATAATACCCTGAAAAAAAGAAATTGAACAGAACTTCAGAAAATGGAAAGATATGCCTTGTTCATGGATAGGAAGAATTAATATTGTGAAACTGGCCATTCTTCCAATATTGTTATACTGATTCAGTGCAATCCCAATGAAAATACCACGAACATACCTCATAGATCTAGAGAAATCACTCCTAAAATTCATCTGGAATCAGAAGAGACCTAAAATAGTAAAGGCAATTCTAAGCTGCAAAGCCAAGGCAGGAGCCATCACAATCCCTAACTTGAAGTTATACTACAAGGCTACTGTAATAAAATCAACATGGTACTGGAATAAAAACAGATCTGGAGATCAATGGAATAGACTAGAAGATACAACTACAATTACAAACACACTCAACCACCTTATCTGTGTTAAAGGGGCCAAACATGTTCACTGGAAGAATGATAGTCTCTTTAATAAATGGTGCCAGAAAAACTGGCTATCCATATGCCAAAAACTAAAACTAGACCCATGCCTATCACCATGTACTAAACTAAAATCTAAATGGATAAATAATCTAAATATTAAAACAAACACTAAATCTGTTGAAAAACAAAGTATGTAAAAATCTTGAAGACATAGGGGTAGGTAGAGAATTCATGAACAAGAACCAAACTGCATGGGAAATACTTCCCAGAATCAATAACTGGGGTCACATCTTATTAAAGAGTTTCTGCATGTCCAAAGAAATCTCCAGTAGAGTGAAAAGAAAACCCACAAATTGGGGAAAAAATCTTAGTGAATGGACCCTCAGATGAAGGGCTTCTGCCTAGAACTTATAAAGAATTAAAAAAAAAATCAGACCCCCGAAATTCAAAGACCCAATCCAAAAATGGGCATCCAAGATGAACACACAGTTCTCAGATAGGAAATACAAATGACAAATAAATACATGAAAAAATGTTCAGCATCATTAGTCATTAGGGAAATGCAAATTAAAACCACACTGAGATTCCATTTCACTCCAGAAAGAATGGCCAGGATCAAGAAAACTACCAACAACAAATGTCGGAGAGGCTGTGGAGAAAAAGGAACTCTTCTACACTGTTGGTAGGAGTATAGACTGGTGCAACCACTGTGGAGGTCAGTCTGGAGAGTCCTCAAAAAACTAGGATTGGAAGTCCCATTTGACCCAGCTATTCCACTCCCAGGTATATTCACAGAAGAATGGAAAACATCATACCACAGTGATATATGTACACCCATTTTTATAGCAGCACAATTTGTAATAGCCAGATCTTGGAAACAACCTAAGTGCCCATCAACTGAGGAATGGATAAAAAAAAATTGTGGTACTTTTATACAATGGAGTACTACTCAGCTATAAAGAATGATCACATTGAGATATTTATAAATAAATGGATGCAACTTGAGACCATACTCATAAGCAAAATAAATCAAACTCAAATGTATAAATACTGCATAGTCTCCCTAGTGTAAGAAATGGTAAGAGGAGAAGGGATAATTCTGAATACCCAACAGGAGTGCTGGACTATATTTATAAAGCTATTGGTATTCTCTAAAGCCTCATGCACTCATAAGTGAGGATTTGGAGAGGTAATGGATCATGAGAGTGTGATACTCATCAGCTGATTAGTTCAACACTACATGTCAGCAAGCCCACACTGGTATTATAAGAAATTTAGCAAAGACAAGATGGCCGATCAGTGAGCAACAAAATACAAAGCCTCCCAGGAGAAACAACTCATTTGCCAGAATAAAACACCCTGAAGAGACCCAGACAGAGGGAGATGGATCCTCTTGACACAGGAAGAAATTAAAACGTAAAAAAACTCATCAAATACTTTGGGACTACAACTGAAACAGCTAAAAATTACAGGACACAGTGCTTTTGTGGTGACCTGCCAAGTTTGCACCAGCTTAAATCCGCACCAGCAGGCAGAGCCACCCAAACTCATTCCCGCCACCACTCACAGGAAGCACAGCTGCACTGAAGTCGGGGGTTGGTGAGCCCAACAGAGAGTGGAGCTGGTGAAGGCACCTTCATTAATCCACGGTCAGTGCTGGGAATGAGACCCCCCCCACCATGGGTCACACTAGGGTGCGACCAAATGGGCAACATGTTGGAATTGGGCAGGAGGAGCCTGAACTCAGAGTCTGAACTGACTTCAGTTGGTTGCTCGCTCCCTAGAGCAGATTCATGGGATTTGCTTGGACTGGGCCATGACCCTGGCCAGGACCCAATGAGCTGTCCCAAATTGATTCCCTTCACCTAGCACACACTAACCAGGTGAAGGCCCATGAAGTTTGGCTGGCCTGGTGGGGAGGGGCAGGCAAACACAGCCACTGCTTACACCTCAGTGACAAAAGCAGGCAGGAGAGGGCAGAGTTCCCTCGTCAACGTACTTGAGAGAAACCATGGCCAACAGGGAAAGGGGCTGGGACCTGCACTGTAACCTGTGTGGAGGAAGCCAGGGCCATGATAGGAGAGAGAGGCAGGAGGAGGCCCCCAGCCCAGAACCCTGAGAGCACTGATCCAGGAGAGGGAAAAACAAGGGAGACTGAGGGCAGCAAACACCCCACATCAGACATGGCTTCAATGGACATTAAGAGATATCTTTGGGACCTTGTAGATGACCTCAAAACTGAAATATTAAATCAAGTAAAGCAGGATATGAGTAGAGTAATAAAAGAAATGCTCTCAGGAAGCATCTCTCAGGATTATACACTTGAAAGAAGGGAGGAACACAAAAAAAGGAGAGAAACGTTTGATAAAGAACATAACAAAAATATAGAATACATGAAGCAGATTCAAAGAGACTACCAGGAAATTAAAAACTCCATTGAAGGCTGGCAAAACTCCTTAAAAGAAACTAAGGATAGACTATCAAAACTTGAAGACAAGTTTGCAATGTGTGATCATGAAAGGAAAGATCTCTTAAAAATAACAAGGAAACAGGCAGTAACAATACAAAGGCTAGAAGATGACAAGAGAATCTACAATTTAAGAATAAGAAATGTGGACAAAGAAGCAGGAATACATACAGGTGAATTACAAAGGCTATTCACGGAAATAATTAAGGAAAACTTCCCAAGCATGGGAAAAGAAAATGACATTTGGTTGTTTGAGGCATACAGAACTCCAGTCAACTACAAACAAAACAGAGCTACACCCAGACCTGTAATAATCAAGTAACCAGAAATTCGATATAAAAACAATATTAAAAGCCATCAGAGAAAAGAAACAGATTACCTATAAAAGTAAGCCCTTCAAATTCACAGCAGACTTATTGACACAGACCATCAGATCAAGAAGAGCTTGGGGTGAAGTGTTCTAAGCCCTGAAAGAAAATAACCTCCAGCCCCGATTGATGTACCCTGCAAAACTCTCACTAGAAATTAATGGAGAAACAAGATGCTTCCATGACAAAGAGGAACTGGGCGAGTTTGTGACCACCAATCCAACCCTACAGAGAATACTGAAGGACATTCTAGAGAGAGAGAAAAAAATACCAGGATTTTAGGAACAGTGGCAGAAAGGCCTCAATGAGTGGGGCAGGCAGTAGAATGAAGGAGAAAACTAGACAAA
>PVLA01011116.1:0-56250 GCA_004027455.1 Hydrochoerus hydrochaeris
CTTTTCTTTTCTTTTCTTTTCTTTTCTTTTCTTTTCTTTTCTTTTCGAGGCATGGTCTCATTCTGCAGTTCAGGCGGGCCTTGAGCTTACTTTGTAGCCCACACTGGTCTTGAACTTGCAACAGTCCTCTTGCCCAGCCTCTCAAGTGCTGGGATTACAGGAGTGTTCCTCCATGCCCCGATCCTTTATGCCTTACCTACTCTTTTGCTAACTGGCCTGTAAATGTTTTGAGACCAGGGTCTCACTGTATTTTTCACAATGTGCTTTATTATATTTAACCGATTGTGTAATACATACATGTAAAAGTACTTGAAACCCTATAGGGTTTGATTATTATTGTACACACATACATACAGACAGATACACACACACACACACACATATGCACACACACACACTTTGCAAAAAAACAACCAATTCTAGAAAAATACAAGAATGTACTTGATGCATACCAATAAGATACACCAGTAAGATACAGAGAATTATAAATGTCTAGCAAGATTGGCCTTTCAGCTGCCTTGATTCAATGAGAGCAATACATTCCCATCTTAATCCCTCCCTTGGAAACCTGACAGTTTCCAAGAAATTTTTCTAGTCTCCCCTGGCACGTGGCTTAATCTTTAGTTTTTTAGCATCCATCCTTTAATAATAAACTGAAAAGTATCATGTTTTCTGCATCTGTCCATCCTTAAAAGTCAGTGAACAGAGGCCACAAGAGTGTCAAAGGCATTAGTCATTTAGAGAGGAAGCTCTGGTCCATTTCAAAGAAGGAAGAATGAGCTCATGATCCAGTTCATGTGTTTTTGTTTTGCCTCATATTGTAACACCCAGGGACGAAGAGGAGGTTTTTGCTAATCAATAATGTTTATGCTCTCCCTCAATGGGAGAGAGAACAGACAGACCTTAATAGATCTGTAGAAAGATAATCTATACAGTGGTGGAAGAGATGAGAAATTTGATTTGATTCTATTTCAATGAACTTATTGATGTGACAAACTCCATAACAGTCAGCTTCTACCAGGAGAGCTAGCTTAATACATATTTTACTGTTGTACATGTTTTAATATGTTGAGCTAGAGACTTACTAGGAAGGAATTGAAATGTTGAAATGGAAATCCACATGCTAAGATTCCTAGACTCTCTGAAACCATCTTGCATTTTTTCTCCATCTGCCCGTCAACATGACTTTCTGAAATAACTAATCTCAAAGGAATATTTTAGAAAAAAAATCATGTGGACTTGTTTTTCCCCCTAATAAACGCCAATCTTAGGCAGTGTTTGTGTCAGTAGTCTCTGTTCCAGCTTTAAAAGCCAAAAGAAAGATGAACATGAATATACCAAAATGTAATTTAAAATGTAAATACAGTCTTCAGAGAAGCAGCAAAGCTAATTGTAGTTTTTCTTCATGCTTGGCTCCTTAGCCGAAGAGTGCATTTGCCTCCTTCCTGCTTGGGATGTCTATCCTGTAGCTATGTGGCCATGCTCTGACCTCTCTGATAAGTATGTTTGGCCCCCAAATACACACACCCAGTTACAGAAGTCAGTAGGTACTGAACTCTAGGCAGTAGTAGATATGGTTGTAACTGTGATGGTGTGGTTGGTAATTCCTGGGAAAACCTCAGGACAGGAGCAGTAGTTGCATGTTACAAAAAAAAAAGCAGCCAGTTTGCATTCCACAAGAGCACCTAGGCCCATAGTAACACTTAAAGAAAGTTCAAGCCCTGAATTAAGAACACCACGTGCTTTTAAAAGATGGAGGCTGCACACATACTTTATATTTGGGTTGACTTAGAATCAACTATAATGTACAGGTACAGCTTCTTTTGTTCCCTATCTTGCCTAAATGTGATGAAGCCATGTTTTATGTTGAACTTGGGCATCTGTATGTAGAACCTGTTTACTCTTAAGACATTTGAGGACTTGCTTATGTATGAACTCATTTGTGAATCTCAGTTTTTACTGTTTTCCGTTTTTCTGAGTGGATGTGTATTGAAATCAATTCAGTCAATATTTCATCACGAAAGTTGAGTGATTTTGCTTAAGCATATGGGAAAGGTTGCACAAATATATTGAATCCAGGAGAAAGTATGGCTTTATTGAATGAAATACCTGGGATCCTTTCTCTGTTACGTTTGTTAATTGGGACCATAGGTCCTGGGACAAAAGAAGTTCTTTCCTATCAAAAGTTTATGAACTCCATTAGTAGGTTGCTATGTTGCTTTCTGCCTTCTATGGGAGTACCCCTGTGGTGTCGAGGTAGACAGACTGAAACAAGGAGGCTGTGACATAGAAGAGTTTGGTAGTTGCATTAATGCCTCAAGGTCATAATGCAAGATCCATATGTTCATAGCTGTACTGAGCTCCAGAAGCTGCTGGGACCCCCAGTCCAGAGGGGTGCAGACTCCTTTGTGCAAATTTACAGAGCAATGGGGCTTGACACTCAGAGCTGTTGTATTGTATTGCTTTGCAGCAACCTCTGCTGCTTCTAAAGTTTATGCTCCAGGTGTTACCCTGCCTCAGGATCACAGCAGGTTTTAGTTCCACATGTGCTTTAAGATGAAACACAGAATCTCTTCTCTCTCAGTCATCTTACACAACGAGTCACATTCACCAATGCAAGGTTTGAAGAGATGGCAAGTTTAGGGAGGTGGTGGGGAAGCTTCATGCTGAATTTTGTGGGGAATAGAGATTCAAAACTAGCTTTACAGTCTACTTAATAGACTGTAAAGCTAGTTTTGTACACATCAGTCCTATATGAATCAAGTTTTATGTTTACCAAGTAAGTCAAATTGAACTAGACTTCCTTATGAGTAGCTGCTTTCTTGTCCCTATATTTCTTAATTTTAGTTTGTTTTTCATCCCTTTTTCCACCCTTTTGGAGCAGAGAGGAAGTGAAGTTGGAGAAACACAGAGGAGAAGGTGCTTTATAATGCCTTTCAGAAATGCATTGTTTCCTTTCAGTAATTATTTCTGCATGCATATTGTACTTTTTTTTTTAAAGTGAAGAGAAAGGCCATGTATTGTGGACCTGTTTATTTCATCTGTTATTTCTTTATGCAGTACTATAAACATGCTAATATGGTATCACACCAAACAAGGAAAATCCCAGGGGAGGTGAGAGGTGTCCAGGTACAGAGTTAATGCGCCTGTCAGAAGGAGGCGACATCCAAGGAAACCTAGCCTTAGCTCCTGAGTGGTTCCACATTGTCAAGACTGCTGGGTGGTTGCCAGACTCACGTTGGAGATATCCAACCTGAAATTTATCTTCTTCTCTCTGCAGCCGCTCATTGTTCCTGATATGAGGCAGGAAGTCTGAGTGTAAAAGATCAGTTGCTTTGTTAATATTTACAGTGGTTGAATGAGAAGAGGGCCAAATATATTTTCTTTGGAGTAAAGAGTGTTATTTGTCCAGTGTGTTTCATTTTCTGTGTTTCTCTGAATTCTGTCTTAGGACTCTCACATTAAAATATTCCATTTATGAAAAATCTCCCTTCTGCTGCCTGTAGAGAATGAATGCTGTGGGAATGTTAGGACTCCACCACTGCTCTGAATGATGGCAAGTACTGTAGTATCCCTAGGTATTAGTAGTTACTGTGTATTAGCATATTGCAATTGCTAGATGTTAACTCACTTACCCTTAAACAATCCTGTAGCAGGACGATGATGGCCTACATCTTATAGCTGAGGTAGAGAGAAGATCAGATTGCTAGTAAGTTGGAGCTGTGATTCTAGACCAACTGGAGTGATTCTTCTATATAATTAATTAATTTGCACTAATAATAATAAATAAAAATGGCTAAATTAATAGCCAATTAAAGAACCAACTGGTGTGGATCTAGAATTGATGTTGCTAGCCACACTCTGTAGTAATTGCTAAAACTAGTTGCATATTTACAATCAATAAGGTGAAGGAAGAGGAAAGCAAAAACCTCCATCATAGTAGCTGGTAGAGTGGCACTTACTCTACTGAGTGTGCAAGTGAATATTCAGATCAGCCTTTTAAGGGAAACACTCATTCTCCTAAGCCACCTGTGAAGCTGGGCAGGGTCATCTAGCTCTGCAGTGTGTTGGATGGGTCCCTAGATCTGAAGAAGTGCTCTTTGCTGAAGAAACTCTGCAGAGACTCCTGGATCATCATGGGAAGAATGTGCACTTGCACCCAGGGAAGCTCTGCACATCTGGTCCAGCCCTAGATTTAGTTGCATGGCTTTAGGAATGATGTCTGCCTTCACTTTGAAATTTTCCTTGGTAAAAAAAGAGACAGGTCTAATTCCCCCAGTTGTCAGGAGTCTGCACTGCATTAGAAATTGAAAACTGCTGTCATGTGTTGTGTTAACAAAGGTTTTATTAGAGTTTTAGAAGAGAAAAACAATGCTAGGCTCAAGTCACCACTGCATGGAAGACTTTAGGCAAGTGAAATTCAAAACAGCCTGCACTGTGGAGGTTTTCACATTAAGTAGACATAGCTCTTGAATGTCACCTTTGTAGGTACCAAATGGCAGTAGTTTCTTAGCAGTAAATGTGTTTCTGATTGTATTGAGAAATATATTAGATTTTTAAAATGCACAAAAATATAACATGTGTCAGAGATTGATAGTCACCTAATCCAACATCCCTTTTCCCCTCTCACTTTAGGAACAAACCTGGGCACATTGCTGCCTGGAAAATAAAAAGAACTAAATACAACAACAAACCTTATTTCTCTTACTTCTTTGCATCTAGGTCTGACCAGGTTAAGTGTACTTTGGCAAATGAGATCTAAATGGAGCTATTGAATGCTGAAATTCTAGGAAGACCATTTAAAGGGAACCAAATCAATAGAGAGGAATCTTTTTGTCCTTTTGAATTTGCTGTCTTTAGCTAACAAGTGTGGGCATGAGTGCTGGGACTTCAGCGTGAGGTGAGGACCATGAAATGACCATACATAGAAATGGAACATGTGACTTGGGAAAGATGAGCAGAAATATAGCAGCCTGGTTCCTGGGGACACCATGGCTTCCTTAAATCAGTGATGGACCACCAACTGTTAGGTAATTTTTATGATGAGGCTGTTGAAAAACCACTAAAGAATTCTAAATCATTGCTATTACCTCTATTACCAAATTAATCTTAAATTATGCAGCACAGTAACAATCTTATCTTCAGTTAAACTAAAGAAGCATTTTTGTAATAGCTGCTGAGTACCTTTATTTTATTGAAATAGGAAGATAGATTTTTGTTGGCTTTTTAACTAAATATAGGGTCTGGTTATCCTCAAATAGCAAAGAAGAATTTTGATGTATTCTGTTGTATACTACACACTTGAAAATGAATTTTTCTACATTACTGAATTTAGCATACAGAAAATAGAATAGAATAGAATATAGAACCAGATTTGAGGCTATATCATTACTATTTACAGCAACCAACACTTTGATTTCAGTAAAATAGCATCATCTATCAATTACTTAATTTGATTATGTCTGCAGTTGTGACTGCATTTAATACATTTATTATTATAAATGTTGTTTTTACTCAACTATAAAATGTTTTTATTGAAATAATATAAAAATTAGAGGTTCCATGATTGTTTGCTTTTAAGAGGGAAGAATAAGTGGCATAAATTGAGAACTCACACTTCTGAGGAACAGTGCAAGATGGTGCCCTAGATCTTTGGGTGATTATGTTCCCATAGACACATCAAGGTGAACAGCTGTTCATGCATGGAGCCTCCTTCACCAGAGCTAAAGAATTTAGTCAGGAGAGAGACCCCAGTGCTTTATTTTACTATAATGAAATGAAAAGGCATGTTGAAGAAAGCAGGAAAGAAAAAGTAGCCTGTATTACCCCTTGCCCAACTCTAAGTAGTTCCGTATAGAGAAAGCTTCCTCCTTGTGGGGCAGCAAAAGTCCGGACCTGAAGTTTGAAACCTAGACCCAGGCCCACCATGATGTAACCTAGTGCTGGATGGAGCCACCAGCCCCCACCACCTGTCCAGTCAGTACACATGAACTAGTCACTGGAACCACATTGGGCCAGGCATTTGACTGCCTCTTCCACTTTATTCCGGCCTCTCATGACATAGTAGCAAGACTCCACGTGTGGGGAGCAGGGCACAGAAATTAGCACCCAGCTTTCTCAGAGACCAGTGCTAGGCCTGCTGTGATGAGACCAACACCTGGTAGAAACTGAAGGCTTCAGATGGATGCAGGTTGGAGCTCACAGATGGAGCCTATACACTGGCCTCTGCATCAGACAGAGAACTGTGCTATGAAATGGTCCTGAATTTCATACACATCAGTTTCAGCCTTAGAGTGGGCCCTGGGGAATGCCTGCCTACTTCCCAAGACTGTTCAGGGTCCGTGTCCTTGAGGCTCCCATGCAGCCCTTCTTAGGACCAGCCATGATGACAGAGGGACTAACTTCATCATCCATCTCTTAGAGTTGGGCAGCACAGCTGTTGTCAGCCCAGTGCTTACAGAAGGGGCCCTAGCACTGCCCCAGAACAAGGCAGAGCCCTGTGTCCTGGTGGGATGGACTACTATATTGACCTGGGTCCCTACCAGCTGTGTTGTGGGCCCCTGTGCACCCCTCAGACTGCAGTTGTGAGACTGGCATGAGCCAGCTTAGCATAAGCCTAGGTGTCCAGGGTCCATCTTTACTGGATCTATCCCTGTTGTAGTCAGGGGTTGTGAGGAGAACAATTAGAATCAGGACACAGAGTTTATATTATTATTTTATGATGGTCACCCAGAGTTTAACACAAGAAAGTGCAGGAAATCTATCCACAATGCTAAAGACCTGGAATATTCAGCCAATGGCCTGAACCCCACAGCACTGTCCAGTGTAAGTCCAGGTAAAAACCTAGAGCCCATGACATTGCCTCCCATGTGTCCAACTGGAGGTCTAGAGCCCACAAGAAGGACTCACACAAGTTTGTTTTATGGATCCGTGCTGGGATGGCCCAAAGGTCAGAGGTGGAAGCTAGAAAGTCTATGCCAGTGGGGTGAAGGAGTTGTGTTGGTAGGTTGAGGGTTCTTCTATGCTGGAGCTGAGAAGTCACATTCAAAAGACCAGGGCTGTCCTGAAAAGCACCAGGGCCATCCTCAACCGCACAGAGGCCCCAAGTTCCTCCGATGATAAGAACAGTTGAGTACATGCCAGAGAGCCAGCATGATGAGTTTGTCCTGGAGGTTAAATGGCACACATGAGTTTGTCCTGGAGGTTAAATGGCACACATCTTCCCCTCTAGAGCCAGGAAGCAATACTTAACGTAAGGACCAAAGTTCCCCCAAAGTGAACCATAGCCACTCTCACCAACAAGGTCTCGAGCTCCTCTGATGACAATGGTCGAACTCACAATGGGGAAGCTAGTCCTGACAGGCTTCTCCAGGAGAAACAATGGCTCAAATAGCAACACGTAGGAGAACCCACAACACCTCCCTTCTCCATATCTCTATTTATGCTGGCAACTTTCCTCAGGTGGAACATCTGTGCTCAGCACCATGCTGATTTAATTCAGCTAGTGTTAAGTTGACCACCAGTTTTTAATCCATAACAACCCCTAACTCAGGGAATGGGTTAATGGATTGATGGATGAATACATGGATGAATATAGTGCTCTACCACCCAATTACTTATGGAACAGAAAGGCAGGCTCGTAAAGACACTACACTGTGTTCTTATCTGCCTTGTTCTACCAGTGTGGCACTGTGCAGCTTCTAGCTCTTTCCAAAAGTCAAAAGGACCAAGAAAGAGAAACATGTTGATCTGATTCAAGACATCAAAGCAAGTAAGAAAACACAGTAAAGATATTCATGAAAGGGGACTCTAGAATTGCTTCAGAAAGTGGCAAGAATGATGGGATAAATGGGTTCAAATCAAAGGGGAAAATTTAAGGGGGAGTAATGCCAACTTATCTCTTATTGTACTCATTTTTTGAAAAAAAAGGTAAACATTTACCATATATTTTGATCATATCATGTTTATTGACCAATCCCAGTAAGAAAGTGGGAAGAGGCAGGGAACTGGAATATGTGTGAGTGGTGGCTTGACCCTGCTTCTGGACTTAGAAAGGCAAAGAAATGTTTAAAATGTAAGCAAAGAATGGTTCAATTATAAGAACTCACCACATCATCAAACTCCAGAGCTATTTCTCTGATAAGACACACAACACATCTTTTTTTTTTGGACTGGGATTGAACTCACGACTGCACAGTTGCAAGGTAGGCGCTTATGCCACTGAGCTAAATCTCTGGCCCTACAAAACACATCTTGATTGACCATGCTTAGGTGGCACTAGTATTTTGATATTATTATATTAGCAAACATGACCATGTAGTTGTAAACTCAGGGCTGGTGGCTTCCTCCATCAGGAAGTGTCAGGAATAGAGGCAACCTGCACTGAGAACCTATAGGTCTCACAAGGTGGCAGAAACAAAGGGAGTTTACACATCTGCATTAGGTCCCATTCCCTATTTTGCCTTCCACAGTTGAGCACATGCCAGAGCACACACAAAAGTGGATATTTATAACCCAGTACTATGGTAGGAGAAAAATATTACCAACTTAGTCCCAATCATAGTTTATCATCTGGAGGTGATAAATAGTGGAGGCACTTGTGTGACCCCTCCAGCCAATGGCCCACCACAGCCCACCCTTGTCACGATGCAGCCACAGTGGTTCTCAGACTACACTGATGGGGATGCCCTCACTAGATGAACACATGCTTACATACTAGGACGTATGCAGGCAGGAAGGACAGTGACTTCAGATGACTTCACTGTTCTGTGCAAGGTTTTTGGGGACATTACTCTCTGACATGCAGATCCTTGCTCTTGGTATTCCTTTTCAAGTACTGCTTTTCCTTTCCCTGTCAACAAAGAAAATTCCCAATTCCTTAATAAGTAGACTAAAAAATGAAGTTTTAATCTTGCACTTCAATGGGTAATAGCATAGTAATTGAAGTTTCATATACCAAATATTTTTTAAAAATGAACTTGGCAACTTTGGCATCAACTAATACTTAATTTCTAAAAAAATCACAGCAGACAAAGAATATCCAAATACTCAATATTTTAATTTAGTTTTCAGGTGAGCAGTAATTGTAGTAAATGTGAACTGTGGGCAGCTTTTAAATGTGGCCTTGTATCTAAAGCTGGGGTTGGAGGCGCGCTAAACAGATGGGAGAAGTTTCTAAGATTCCTTTCACCTCTGGTGCAATGAGAGACTTAGTAAACTCTTAGTGTCAGCATTGGAAGGGGAAGAAGTGTGGGGAGCCAAAGCTTGGTTACTAATACTGTATAAAGTATTTCTGAAGACAGATTTGTTCTGTTCAGATTCCGTGGCTGGTAGTAATTTTCCCATTGTTGTCCCTGAAGGCTGTGGAGTACATTTCTGCATTGAAAACCTAGAAGATGCTTGGGGTGTGACTGGTTATGTATTCTAAATAATAACCTTTGCTCAGAAGAGCAACTCAGAACTGGAAGGGGGCGGTATTTGAAGAAGAATCAGTGCTCATGTGGATGCTGCCTTTTCATTTCACGTGTATTAGAAATGACCTAAAGGCAGTCAGAACCTATGGGCTCACTTTCTAGCTGACTGGGTTGCAGTGGTTTCATAGGCAAATAAGTTACATAGAAATAGTATAGGCAGTCAAACAGTAATAGGCCCTTGAGGGGGTCAGTGCAGAAGATGATTGCAGCTGAGGCTGGCGGTGCATCTACTGAAGGCCAGGCCTCAAGGTAAAAATAGAATGACCAGGCCCCTCCACAGGATAAGCAATAAATGGAAGATTATACTCAGCTGGTGCAATAAAGTCTAGATAGACATCAGTCATCTGGGTGGATGACAGGACCTTCCAATCCATCCCTTCCTAAAAAGGTCTTTGATCTTTCCATGTGTACTTGCTACACGATCTGCTTCCCCATTGGGTCAATATTACCTACGTGGCTATTCTTGGAATCTTACTGATTGATGATAATTTTGGACCCACATTGTACCTGTCTGTGCTTTTGTACCAACCTCATGATTTTGCTCTGTATATCTTCCTTTGAGAATTGGGCTCATTGACAACCCACTTTTGGGGTCCCCTCCCATCTCTCAAGAGCGCGCTCTCAATAAATTTTCCTACTCCATTGTTCCTTAGAATTCTTTCTTTGATTTTGGGGAACACAAACTTGTTATATCTAACATCTGGCATGGTGGGAGTTACAGTTCCCCCCAGATTAGTGGTAGGGCTGCTGATAGGCCAAATCTCAACCTGAAGCCAAAGATTCAACCTCAGCTATGTTTTCTATACAAGTGCAGTGGGTTAATCATGGTGCACCTGGCAGAATCAGCTCTGGATCAGTTGTCGGTGCAGACTATTATAGCACCTGTCTAGGTCATATAAATGGCCTGTTCTATATGTGGGAAATACTCTGCACCCTTCGTATGAACTGGTGTAAACTGAACTACATTTGTGCCAAGAAAATAGCTCATGCTATGAAAATAGCACTTGCTGTAGATACCTTGGCTTTTTGCTGTTGCTTGTCAGGTGGTTTTGAGTTCTGGCAGGAGTCAAAGTCCAGGTTGAAGCCTAGCGTCTTTGGCCTACCAGCTACATTGGGCTGCACAGGGCACATGAAGCAGCTAGTTGGCAAACAGCCCTTAGTTTTTAATTAAACCCATTGGCACCTTCATTGCGAGAGAGAGAAATGGGAAAGAACTGGACTTCATTGTGTATTAAAGATGTCAAAACTGATATCTTCATAAATGTATCTGATGCTGACTTTATCTGGGCATAGCAACAGTTTATTGGAGAAAGTCTAAGGCTTTGTTATTGTCCTCACTGTCGTCATTGCCGTCATAGGGAAAGTGCAGGGGGCCAAATTAAATGATGGCCTGGAGCCATCCAGATTCCTGGGTGGGGCCATCAGGACTTGGCACTGTGTTGTTAGAACATATTGTGAGCAGGTACAGCACCAGAGGAAGTTGTGTGAACAAGAATACCCAGTGAAGAGGAAATGTTCTTGTATCAGTGAGCATCTAACCAGAAGCAAGGAGGAACTGGTTCCTCTGCCTATGACAAAATTATGCAGGTTTCATGGCAAAGAGATCAGCTCTGGTGCAGAGGACTGGGGCAGAAACTGCTGTGTCTGTCTTTCCCACTTTCCAGGCTAAGCGTGCTTTAGCATCCCACACTCACAGAGGACAGACACCCCATACATCAAATCTTCAGGCTTTGCTACGCATCACACATTGATTACTTTCCCGGGCAAGTAGGGGAAGCAGCTAATTGGTGCCTTGCACATGTATAATAGCCATGAAGACTGTTCTTCCACAGATAGTTCACAAATTTGCAGGTAGCACCAGGTGGAAAAGGAAGTTTAGTGTGGGCCAAAGGCAGACAACTCAGGTTTTTCTTCCAATGTGGTATCCTAACATTGTCTTGAGAGTGCTTTTCTTTTTCTTTTTTCTAAAGTGCAGACTTACTGAGAGATGAGAGGTGTACCTTAAGCTGATAAGATTACACATCTGTGCAACAATCTGTATAATGGAGATGATTAACATATTCATCATTCCTGAGTATTTTCTTGTACCCTGTGTAATCCTCCCTCCTGCCTGGCCTATCCCCCTTTGCAGCCAAAAACTGAACCACTCTTTATTATTATAGATTTCTTTGTATTTTCTAGAATTTTACGTGGTGGAGTTGCTTAATAGCACCCTCTCTCACTCACTGTTGTTCTCTGATTTAGCTTCTTTCACTCATTATGTTACTTTGAGATCCATCCACCTTGTCAAGCACCAACAGTTCATTCTTTCTTATTACTGTCTGGTACCCTATCATACAGATAAAGAACATTTGGTATTCACTCATATGTATTTACTCAAGTGTCTTGGTTATTACAAAGAAAAAGACTTTATGAACATTCATGTACAAGTTTTGTGAGGATGAGCACTTTCATTTCTCTTGAGTAAGCAGGTGTGGAGCAGCTGGATCCTCCCAGATGTATATGTTTATTTAAGAAGCTACTATGCTGTTTTCCAAAGTTGTGCCATTTAAATTTCTGTCTGCAGTGTGTAAGGCTTTCAGTTCCTCCAAGTTCTTACAGACATTTGACTTGTTAAGTTTTTGCAATTTTCCCACTTTGGTAGGTGTGCTATGGTTTTGCATTATGCCTTTAATTTGCATTTCCTTGATGAGTAATAATGTTGAACACTTTTTCTCTGTTAGTTGTAATCAGCATAACATCTCTGGGGAAGTACAAGAAATAGTGCCATGTACTGTAATCCCAGCACTCAAGAGGCTGGGGCAGGAGGATTGCCTCAGGCCAGCCTGGGTTATAAAGTGAGTTGAGGACCAGCCCAAACTATATAGGGGGGCCCTGTCTCAAATGAAAGAAAAACAAACAAACAAACAAAGCAAAGCAAAACACAAGACAAGACCAAAAAAACCTTTAAAATTCCAAATCTTTGGAGAAAGTGTCTGTTCACAGTTTTTTGCTCATTGAAAGATTTTATGACTAAGTTTTGTGAGTCCTATACATGTCTGTGTTTTCACTCTCCTAATAACATTTCATTTTATTTTTTTACTGCTAAAAGTGACATTAAATTTTTCAAAATTTATTTTATTTTATTTAAAGAGAAAAAAAAGCAAAACAGGAAAAAGGGTAGCAACAATACAGAATTCCAAAGGGAAAAAAGAAAAAAAAAAGGAAAAAAACACTAAGTAATCACTAGTTGATAAATTACATATTGTCATTTTGGATATAGTTGTTCAAGTTAATAACATTTTTAAAAGAAGACTTTTCGTTTTGATGAGGCCCAGTTTATCAACTTCTTCCACAGTTCTTGCTTGTGGTGTAGTACCTGAGCCGTCTTTGCCCAACTGCACCTCATGGTCTGCTCTCTATTCCTTCGCTTTCCTTGGTGCCAAAAGTGGCAGAGCTGGTTTTCAGCATGAAAAAGTTCCGTTTCCTGCATTCTTGTGGCTGCCTGCAGCCTGGCTTCCTGCCCTCTGGAAGGGAAGAATCAGCAGGCAGGCGAGTTGGAGATGTTTTTGTGCAGCCTCACATTCTGACTAAGAAGAGGGAGCCACTAATTGCGTTTAGAGATCTTGTCAAGTTCTCTGATGTGCTCAGTCAGTCGGTTTTTCCAAGAAGCAAAAGCAGTTTTATACAGTATTTTGAAATGTTAACCAGTGGCATTTAATATTTAACAAAACTGGGAAACAGGAAGACTTTTCTTGGCATTTTAATCTTCAAGTGTAATTAAAATAATCTTTTTTACTCTGTGCTGGTCTCCTCATTTTATATTGTATATTTCTGGAATATAGCTAATAACTCCCAACTAAACAAGCAAGGTAGGCACATATTGAGTCTAAGGACTTAAAAGTCACTGTAATGCAGGTGTCAGAGTTCCATGTCCTTCTAGACTGCTAAGTTAGATAAAATATTATAGCAGTTAGACCGGGCTGGGCCCTCAAAGGAGCCAATGCAGAAGACCAGATATTTTGTAACACTGGGAGGTAACAAACACCTCTTTCTTTGGGCCAGATCTCAGGACAAAGACAAAACAAATGCTGCCATACTCTAAGGATAAGCATCAGGGGTTGGTATTCTAAATAGGTATCCATCACCTTGAGGAAGCCAGAAGAAGCCACTAATCCAACCCCCTACAGGCAAAGGCCCTATCCCCCCCTTGCTATGTGACTCACTTCCCTATTGGATCCTGATTTAATTAATCTAACCTGAGCAATTGCACTCACAGTCTTATTGGTTGATCATAGTTGTGTCCCACCTTCGACCCACCTCACCTTGTGGTTTTGCTTTATAAAAATCCCTAGAAAAGGTGGGGTCCTTGGCAACCCACTAGGGACCCCTTCTGTCTCTTTCTCTGACAGAAGCTTTCTCTCAATAAATATTGTGCTCTTAACCTCCGTTGTTCCTAAAATTCATTCTTCAATTTTAGAGAACATGAACTCATATTGGAGCTCTAGTAGTTTGGGAGTTTCTTTCCCCTGTATCAATATGGCCACAATTTTAAAAAAATATTTGCCATTAATAAATAATTCTATTATAAACAGTTTGTTGAAATTGCTTTAATTTGAGGAAGATTCTGTATGTTTTCCTAAATTACTGAAAACAGAAATTAAACCTTTCCCATCAGCCACCAACTTTAAAGCAGACTTGTAACTGAGAACAAAAGTATTTGAAAAGTTTCACTTTAATATTTATAGAACTGATTGTCCCAGGGAGTTGCTTAGTAGCAACTGTACCACCCTTGTACTGAGAGTCTGTTCTGATAATCCTTCTTACTATGGGATTCAGAAGATCATATTCAACAGGTCTTGGATTATCGTGCATTCTGGGTTTAGATTGAAAAGGATGACAGTGAACCGCGGAGGGTATGTTTCACTAATGCTAGTTAGAATAGTTTAAAAATTTAGTCAGAAAGCTGTTTTGCATGGACAGTATAAAAACTAGTTGAAGGGTTTGTAAATGCTCATATTGGAGCAGGAGAGGATGAATTTCTTGCCACTGGCTACCACTGGAGTAATTGTTAATGGTCTAAACATTGATTATTTTTAAAGCAAAACTGTGCAAGTAAGATTTCTTCCTCAAGGCAGGTGAGGGACAGGGCTGAGTACATACATTTTTAGTAGCTGGCATATTAATGAGTCCATTTCCTTTAAAATGAGCTAAATGCTATTACCGTTTGTGGACTTCCAGCTGATTTCTGAAGCATTTATGGAACTTCAAAGAGAGTTTTTAGAATCAATTAAAAGTGAATTTTAAAATTTAACATGCATATAACTCATGAACTGTCCATGTTTATACTCATTTGGGTAGAATATATAATGCCCAATTTTATTTGTGTTTTGATGATTAAACAATAATAGACATGAAATCTGGTAAAAGTTACTATCTAGCTCAGGAAATTTTAAAAATTTTACCTTTCTTATGTTAGTGTTCACCTGTATGAGTTCAAACTGTTTGGTCCATGAACATGATCTCCAGTTGCATCCATTTACCTACAAGAGCCCTGAAATTATTCTACTTTATAGCTAGGTACCTTTGTATTGTATGAAAATACCATATCTTTCTTACCCATCCTGTAGTTGATGGGCAAGTTACCCTTGCTTTTTTCTAGTTTCTTTTTGCATGGAACAATTATTTCCTCTCTGATTTTCAGTCTATGAATTTCCTTTTGAGTTAAATGTTTGTTGTATACAGTATATTGGTGGATCTTGTTTCTTGAGCCACTCTCTCTGTGTTTCTTTTTATTGCTGGCCTGAGGCCAGCATGCATTGGTTTGTCTCTGCCCTGCTATCCTCCTGCTGTTGGTCCTCCACTTTTCCCCTTCATTCAATTGCCTGTCCTGTTTGGCGATCCTTCTCTGCTGCTGTTCCTGGAACCATGGTCATCTTTATCTCTCTCTAGAATATCCTTTAACACTCTCTGTAGGGTTGGTTTGGTGGTCATGCATTTCTTCAGTTGTTTTTTGTTATGGAAGTGTCTTATTTTTCTATCCATTTAAAAAGATAGTTTTGCAGGGTATATCAGTCTGGGCTGAAGGAGTTAGTGGGATCCACAAGGCATAGTAGATATTATGAAAATGATAGGGGAGGAAACATTTAGGAGGGGAAGGTGGTAACCATTGTTAATTTCTTATTGTCTTGTCTTGAACTCTTGTATTATTTTCACAATTTTGTTAGGTTTGGTTTTGTTCTGTCTTGTCAAAGTTTACTATGTCTGATGGTATGGGCAGCTATTTTGAACATAATGGGATGTATTAGAGTAATCATGATTGGTTTCCTGTTATCTTGTATTGAAGTCCTATAATGCTTTCATTTGTTTATTTAATTGGTTTTATTCTGTTTTGTTTGAATTTATTATGTGTATGAACAAATATGTTGAAGAAAATGAGACATTATGGTAGCTGTTGCTGATTTTCTGTCATCTTGCTTTGATGTCCTATAATGCTTTAATTATTTTGTTTTGATTGATTTTATTCTGTTGTGTTTTATTTGATTTTATTATGTGTGATAGTATGGACAACTGTTTTGAAGAAAATGAGACATTATAGTAACCATTGTTCATTTCCTGTTACCTGGTTTTTGAAGTCCTGTAATGCTTGCTTTCTTTTGATTGGTTTTATATTACTTTGTTTTGTTTGATTTTGTTATGTGTGAACGTCTGGACAGCTGTTCTGAAGAAAACAAGAGACATTATGGTAGCCACTGTTGGTTTCCTGTTGTCTTATTTTGAAGTACTATGTTGCTTGCATTGTTCTCTTCTGATTTGCTTTGTTCTGCTTTGTTTAGTTTTATTCTCTTTAAAAAATAAAAAAATTTAAAAAATTTGCCTTTCTTGTCTTAAGGGAAATAATAACCAAAGCACACTGACCAAGTAGCCATTCATTATGTGTGAGTAGACAAAACTTAGGCAAACAACTTGTTTTGCACCAATTGAAAGTAACTGCATCATTTAACTCTGAGAAAAAAATGGAGTTTTTGCATTGATAAGTGTTATTGTCAGAAGGTGACTGTATTTTAAGTTAGGGTTAGAGTTAAGGTTAGTTAATCTGTCTAGGCACTCACCCTATTCTGGTTTTGATTTTAAAAGCTAATCTTTTTTTCTCTTTGCATTACTTTTATTTATTTATTTATTTATTTATTTATTTATTTATTTTTGGTACCATGGCTCGAACTCATGACATTGCACTTGCCAGGCAGGCAACTATGCCACTGAGCTAAATCCCTGACTTATTTAATTATCTTGATGGGTTTTCATTACCAATATTACAATGTATACTAGAGTACTAGAAAGCAAGGAAAGTTAAGTATTTTGTTTAAGTAACATAGTTAAGATAAGGACAGTTTCTTTCTCTGATTGTTTCTCTAAAGTGTTTTTCCCACTTAAAAACAGTTTTTGTCAATGGAATATTCAAGTATATCCAGTTCTTGCTTCCATTAATATGCTTTACTAGGTAAAAACAGATGCCAATGGACTTGGTAGAAGGAAAACAAGAGCACTGAAGAATTTCCATTTGATGAATGAATAGTGAGGTTTAGGCTTAGGATTTATGACACAGTACTGAGGGGAGTACTGCTCGCTAAAGCAAGATTGCTTCCTTCCCCTCCCCTCTTCTCCCCCTCCTTCTCCTTCTCCCCCTCCTCCTTTTCCTTCCTCCTCTTCCTCCTCCTTTTCTTCCTCCTCCTCTTCTTCCTCCTCTTCCTCTTCCTCCTCCTTTTCTCTCTCTCTCTTTCTTTCTCTCTCCTTTCTGTCTGTGGTACTAGGGATTGAACTCAGGGCACTTGCATTGAGCTGTATCTCTACCACTTTTTAAAATGTTTCTTTTTAAACTAAGGATAGACTATCAAAACTTGAAGACAAGTTGGCAATGTGTGATGATGAAAGGAAAAATCTCTTAAAAATAACAAGGGAACAGGCAGTAACAATACAAAAAGGCTAGAAGATGACAAGAGAATCTACAATTTAAGAATAAGAAACGTGAATGAAGAAGCAGGAATACATACAGGTGAATTACAAAGGCTATTCACGGAAATAATTAAGGAAAATGTCCCAAGCATGGGAAAAGAAAATGACATTTGGTTGTGTGAAGCATACAGAACCCCAGCCACCTACAACCAAAACAGATCAATACCCAGACATATAATAATCAAGATACCAGAAATTCAGTATAAAAAAAGAATATTAAAAGCCGTCAGAGAAAAACAGATTACCTATAAAGGTAAGCCCATCAGAATCATGGCTGACTTCTTGACACAGACCATCATCAGATCAAGAGGAGCTTGGAGTGAAGTATTCAAAGCCCTGAAAGAGAATAACCTCCAGCCCAGATTGATGTACCCTGCAAAACTGTCACTAGAAGTTGATGGAGAAACAAGATGCTTCCATGACAAAGAGGAACTGGGCGAGTTTGTGACCACCAATCTAACCCTACAGAGAATACTGAAGGACATTCTAGAGATAGAAAAAAAATACCAGGATTTTAGGAACAGTGGCAGAAAGGCCTCAATCAGTGGGGCAGGCAGTAGAATGAAGGAGAAAAGTAGACAAACAAAGGCAGGAAAATAGCATGACAGAAACGAGGCAGAGAAGGATAACTAGAAACTCTAACATAGATGGCCTTGATACGCTATATTGTTAATAGTGTACCAGGATTTAAAACCCACATTACTCACACTAATCTGCTTAGATGTAATATATTCTGTTCCATTCATTCTACCTGCACTAGATTTGAGGGCACAGACAGTAATCCTGAAAATAACAGGATATAGTATGGTAATCATCCTTAATTTCCTAATAACTTAATCTAAAGCTCTGTAAAACCTACACTGTTTTACCATGATTGATTGTAATCGAATCTGGTTTGTTGGATGGCTGTTTTGTATTGATAGATTTTATTCAAAGCTGTTATGATTGATAGTATCAAGTCTGAGAGTATAGGCAACTGCACTTAAGATGACAAGATCCACTAGAATATCTACTATGGTTTGATTATTACCTGCCTTCGAAGTTTTATATTGTCTACAATGTTTTGTTTTTACTACTATTATTATTTCCTGCTATACTCAATTATACTGCTATATTCAATTATGCCTGAAGATATAGGCAGTTCTATTGAAGATAATAAGAAACAACACAGTAATCAGTGTAGATCACCTTGTATTATGGTTTTATATGACTTTTTGATTTCATGTTTTTGTGGGAGTTTGTTTTGTTTTGTCTTGCTAAGTTTAGTTTTTCCCTCTAATACAGAAAGTATAGAAATACATGCAGGATATATGCATGCATAGCTGTTTACACTCTCACTGTTTGACTCTCTATGTTGTATGCTTTAATTTTGTAACTTGAGCAACTACTTCTAAGAGGACAATATGTAATTTATCAATTAGTGATTTCTTACTGTTTATCTTTTTTTTTTTTTGGAATTCTGTATTACCTCTATCCTTTACATGCTTTTGTTTCTCTTTAAATTAAAAAAAAAATGAGTCTTTAAATCCTTAGACATGATATTTTTTAGGTATTACTTACTTTATCTCCGTAAGATTTTAAAGCTTTAAGTTTATAGAGATGCATGTAGAGACTCATGCATGCGTAGCTGTTTATAGTCTCACTGTTTGAATATCTACTTTGTATGCTTTAGTTTTATAACTTGAACAACTATTTCTAGGAGGACAATATGTAATTTATCAACTAGTGATTTTTTACTGTTTGTCTTTTTTTTTTGAATTCTGTATTATCTCTATCCTTTGCATGTTTTTTTTTTCTCTTTAAAAAAAATATTTAAAATGTTTCTTTTTATTTTATGACAAGGCTTTGCCAGGTCACTAAGTTGCCCAGGCTAGGCTCAAAACTGATCTTGCCTCCTCTTCCCAGAGTGCTAGGGTCACAGCAGGTTCCACCACACCTGGCCACCGAAGCATATTTCAATGGATTCTTTTAGGAGAGCCCACTGAGATGAAGCCTACCCAAGACAATTCTACCCTGAGGACAGGCACTTTCCATGGACTCTTGAGCTGAGAGTGTCTTTTTGTGCTCTGTTCTCTTTGTAAATGATGAAATTCATGTCATGGTATAAAAAATAAAACCAAACACTTACGACATGCAGAAGGTAGCAGGAGCTAGAGCAAGGGCAGGGAGTCGGTGAAATTACCTAAGTATTCTTGGTTGTTTGCTAGAATTGGACACAACAAATTTGGTGGCTATGCATAGGTAAAATACCACTGAGCTGGTGGCTTGACAACAAAAATCTATTTTTTTGCAGTTCTGGAAACTAAAAATTCCAGGCCAAAGCCCAGCAGGGACCAGTTGCTGGTATGGATTCTTCACCTTCATGCCTTGTGACAGCTGATTTCTTGGTGCATCTTCATAGGGCTTTACCTTATTGATTGCATGGTGAGAGAGACAAGAGACAGAGACAAACAGAGACAGACAGACAGACAGAGATACAGAGCAAGCTCTGGTGTTCTCTTTTCCTACAGGGGCATTCATTGTATGATGAGGGACCTCATCACTTATACGTAACAGCCCTATCATCATCACACAGTGGGTCAAGACTTCACTGTCTTCATCACTGACACTGCCAACTCACAGAGAGGCTTATTTTGACTTAAAAATCTAGTTCGTAAAGGTTTTAGTCCATAGTCAGTTGGCTCACAGGCAGGCCAACTCGGCTAGTAGGCCTGGGGGAGGAGAGCTGGAAGAGAGCTGCACAGAGCCAGGTGGACAGGAAACAGAGAAAGTAGAGGGAGGAGCTGGGGAGGGAGATCCACCCTTCCAGGCCATGCCCCAAGCAACCACCTCTTCCTCCCAGACCCACTTCCTAAGTGAAAGTCAGCTAAGGATCCACTCACCTTCTAAGAGTCCCTCCTATGAACCCATGAGGCCCTTGGCAAGAACAAGTAGATCTAAACCATAGTAAGGAGCAAGCAGGCACTAAGCCTATAGCAGGTGGCTCAGGAGCTCTGGTACCTGTGGGCCTGGACCTGAGGGATGATTGGGGTGAAGGTCATGATATACAGAAACAGTCTCCTCTGCGGACCACTGTTGACCCAAGTCCTCTTTACTCTGAGCATCACCAACTTGTGTGCCCCAGGAATCTTGTCCTTCTCATGTTACTGTGAACACTCCCCTGGGAGCACATCTTTACTTGTAGCTTCCATGCCCACATGCAGCTGGGTGGAAAATAAGGCAAAACTCCCAAGTCTTACCCCATACTTCTTCTGACTTCTACCAACTATATCCTACATTTCCATCTGGTCCTCTTTACTATGGCTTCACACTTCAGAATTTCCAAATCTAAATAATTATTTTCCACCAAATCCCACCTGGGAAAACAACTAAGAAAAATACCCCAGTGACCTTCATTCAACCAGGGGAACCAGGCCCACCAAAAGGGGAGCCAGGCCCACGCCATCACCACGAGGTGAGTTGCAGCTTGCCAGCACAGGCCCAGGAAAAGTTTGGGACCATTGATCCTGGCAGCTGGGTGCCTGCCCAGCCCCCTAGGACAATGGACTATGCCCCAGAGGTTCTGTGAGCTTGAGTAGACCACACACAGTGACCTTCTTTCAACCAGGGGAGCCAGCCCCGCCCCGCGAGGGGAGCCAAAGCCACATGAGTCCCAGTAGCGGAAGGCACAGGAGGTGATTTCCAACACATCCTGCGAAAGCTTTGGAACATTGCTGGAAACACAGAAATATAGGAAAATGACAAAATGAAAGAGCAAAATGTAATCTCATACCTCCATCCCATCCCAATAAAGCCTAGGAGCCATGTACATTGAAGAAAATACTACACATATAGCTGAAATGCCTGAAATGATATCAACTGAAATAAAGAAGCAATATGGGAAGCTATGAGGGAACTCAAATCAGAAATAATCTCCCAGGTAAAAGAAGAAATGATAAAAGTAGTGAAAGAAATACTGAATGCATCCAATGAAGACACAGCTAAAAAATTAGAAGAACAAAGCAAAATGATAGAATCCCTGAATGAACAGTTTAAGAAACAAACAGAATACATGAAGCAGATTCAAAGAGATATAGAGGAAATCAAAAATTCTATTGAAAGTTGCAAAAACCGCCTCAATGAAAGTGAGGATAGAATCTCAGACCTTGAAGATAAGATTGCAGCTAGTGAATAGGAAAGGAAAGATCTTCTAAAAATAACAAGAAATCAGGAAATAACAATTCAACTGCTGCAAGATGATGCAAAGAAAAACAACATAAGATTAATAGGGATAAATGAAAAAGAAGAAGACAACACAAATGATATCAAGAGGCTATTTACAGAAGTAATAGCTGAAAACTTCCCAAACATGAGTATGGAAACTGACATACACATTAGTGAAGCATATAGAACTCCAAATATCCATAAACAAAACAAAACTACCCAGACATATAATAATCACCATTCCAGAAATCCAACATAAGAACAGAATATTAAAAGCTATTAGAGAGAATGACAGGTCACTTATAAAGGAAAACCTATCAGAATGACAGCAGACTTCTCAATACAAACAATGAAGTCAAGAAGAGCATGGAGTGAAGTGTTTCAGATCCTAAAGGAAAACGACTTCCAACCCAGACTGATATACCCTGCAAAACTGTCCTTCAAAATGGGTGGAGAAGTAAGATACTTCCATGACAAAGAACAACTGAAGAACTTCATGATCACAAACCAACCCTACAAAGAATACTGAAAGACATTCTAGATACACATAGGAAAAAACCACTAAACAAGACAGACAGTTAAAAAGAATGGAAAGTTAAGATAGAACATCAGAAAGACAACATGTCAACAATAAACCAATATATGACAGTTATAACCATTAATGTAAATGGCCTCAATTCACCAATTAAAACAAACAGACCAATTAAAAGAAACAGATCAAGAAACAATGTCCAACCATATGCTATCTACAAGAAACCCATATAACCCAAAAGGAAACTCATAGACTGAAAGTCAAAGGATGGAAAACAATACTCCATGCAACAGGAACTCAAAAAAAAAAAAAATCAGGGGTATCTATTCTGTTTGCAGACCATGTGAACTTCAAACCAAGAATTGGCCAAAGAGATAAAGAAGGTCACTACATACTAGTTAGGGGAAAACTGCAAGAGGAAGAGATAACAATCTTAAATATATATGCACCAAATTCCAGAGCACCCAGCTACACAATGCAAGTATTAACAGAAATGAAAAATCAAACAGGCAATAACACAATTATAACAGGAGACCTTAACACACCATTGACACAAAGGGATAGATCAACTAGACAGAAAATCAGCAAAGAAATAACAGAACTGAATCACACCTGTGAACAAATGGATTTGATAGACATATACAGAGTGTTCCATCCAACAACATCAGAATATATATTCTTAGCAGTATATGGGACATTCTCTAAAACAGACTATATACTAACCCACAGAACATATTTAAGTAAATGCAAAAGAATCAAAATTATCCCATGCATGTTCTTGGATCATAATGCCATGAAACTAGAAATTAATGATTAAAGTAACTGCAAAAACCCCACAAACACATGGAAATTGAATTATACACTCTTGAGCAATCAGTGGGTCACAGAGGAAATTAAAAAAGAAACAATATCTACAAGCAAACAAAAATACAAATACAACTTTCCAGAATCTGTGGGATGCAATGAAAGCAGTCCTCAGAGGAAAATTTATTGCACTGAGTTCCCACATTTCAAAAACAGAATAAACACAAATAAGCAACCTGATATTACACCTCAAACATCTAGAAAAAGAAGAGCAAGCCAAGTCCAAAGCCAAAAGAAGAGAGGAAATTATAAAGATCAGAGCAGAAATTAATGCAATAGAGACTAAGAAAACAATACAAAGAATCAATGAATCAAAGAGTTGGTTCTTTGAAAGAATAAATAAAATTGATAAGCCCCTAGCCAACTTAATTTAAAAAAAAAAAGACTCAACTTCATGCAGTACAGAATGCAAAAGGTGAAATCACTACCGACCCTGTGGAAATACAGAAGATCATCAACAACTATTTCGAAAACCTCTACTCTCATAGGTTCGATAACACAGAAGAAATGGACAGATTCCTAGAAACATATGAACCACCAAAGCTGGATCAAGAAGATGTAAAACTGCTGAATAACTCAATTTCTATTAATGAAATTGAAAATGTAATCAAGTGCCTATCAACAAAGAAGAGCCCAGACCCAGATGGATTCACTGTGGAATTCTACAAGAAATACAAAGAAGAATTAAGGCCGACACTCCTCAAACTCTTCAATGAAATTGAAAGGGAAGCAGTTCTCCCTAAGTCATTCCTGGAAGCAAATATCACTCTAGTACCAAAACCTGAGAAAGACCTAACTAAAAAAGAGAATTACAGGCCAATCTCCCTAATGAACATAGATGTAAAAATTCTCAATAAAATATTGGCAAACAGGATGCAGCAAGTCATCAAGAAGATTATACACCATGACCAAATGGGATTCATCCCAGGCATGCAGGAATGGTTCAATATACATAAATCAATAAATGCAATCCACCATATCAATAGAGCCAAAAGTAAGAATCACATGATCATTTCTATAGATGCAGAAAAAGCTTTTGATAAGATCCAATATCCATTCATGATAAGAACCTTACAGAGAATTGGAATAGATGGTCTTTACCTCAATACAATGAAGGCCATCTACCACAAACCAACAGCCAGTGTCATATTAAAAGGCCAAAAACTAAAAGCCTTTACCTTGAAGTCAGGCACAGGACAAGGATGTCCCTTATCACAGCTCCTATTCAACATAGTACTGGAAATACTAGCCAGAGCAATTAGACAAGAGAGAGAAATAAAAGGAGTAAAGATAGGAAAAGAAATCAAATTATCATTATTTGCAGATGACATGATACTCTACATAGAAGACCCCCATAACTCTGTTGAAAGGCTCCTAGATATAATAAATAAATTCAGCAATGTAGCTGGATACAAAGGCAATACTCAAAAATCAATAGCATTCTCATACACTAACAACAAAATCACCGAGAGAGAAATAAGAGAAGCCACACCCTTCACACTAGCATCCAAAAAAATGAAATACTTACAACTTAATCTAATGAAAGATGTAAAAGAGTTGTACAGGGAAAATTATAATACCCTGAAAAAGAAATCAAAGAGGACCCCAGTAAATGGAAAGATATCCCTTGTTTATGGATAGGAAGAATAAATATTATGAAAATGGCCATTCTCCGAAAATTGTTATACAGATTTAATGCAATCCCAATGAAAATACCACTAACATACCTCATAGACCTACAGAAATCACTCCTAAAATTCATCTGGGACGAGAAGAGACCTAGAATAGCAAAGGCAATTCTAAGCAGCAAAGCCAAGGCAGGAGGCATCATAATCCCTGACTTGAAATTATACTACAAAGTTACTGTAATAAAATCAATATGGTATTGGAATAAAAACAGACCCGAAGATCAATGGAATAGACTAGAAGATACAACTGTGAACACACTCAGCGACCTTATCATTGATAAAGGGGCTAAGCATGTTCACTGGAAGAACGATAGTCTCTTTAATAAATGGTGCTGGAAAAACTGGCTTTCCATATGCTGAAAACTAAAATTAGACCCATGCCTGTCACCATGTACTAAACTAAAATCTAAATGGATCAAAGATCTAAATTTTAAAACAGAAATCTGTTGGAAGACAAAGTAGGTAAAAATCTTCAAGACATAGGGGTTGGTTGAGAATTCATGAACAAGAACCAAAGTGCACGGGAAATACTTCCCAGAATCAATAACTGGGATCACCTCTTATTAAAGAGTTTCTGCATGTCCAAAGAAATCTCCAGCAGAGTGAAAAGAAAACCCACAAACTGGAAAAAAAATCTTAATGAACTGTCCCTCTGACAAAGGACTTCTGTCTAGAACTTATAAAGAATTTTAAAAAATTAGACCCTGAAATTCAAAGACCCAATCCAAAAATGGGCATCCAAGATGAACACACAGTTCTCGGAAGAAGAAATACGAATGGCAAATAAATACATGAAGAAATGTTCATCATCATTGGTCATTTGAGAAATGCAAATTAAAAATGCAAATTAGTCTATTCCATTGATCTTTGGGTCTGTTTTTATTCCAATACCATATTGATTTTATTACAGTAACTTTGTAGTATAATTTCAAGTCAGGGATTATGATGCCTCCTGCCTTGGCTTTGCTGCTTAGAATTGCCTTTGCTATTCTAGGTCTCTTCTCGTCCCAGATGAATTTTAGGAATGATTTCTGTAGGTCTATGAGATATGTTAGTGGTATTTTCATTGGGATTGCATTTAATTTGGAAATGGAATTAATTTGGAAATGGAATCTGGAGTGAGATTCCATCTCACTCCAGAAAGAATGTCCAGGATCAACAAAACTACCAACAACAAATGCTGGAGAGGCTGTGGGGAAAAAGGAACTCTTCTGCACTGTTGGTGGGAGTGTAGACTGGTACAACCACTGTGGAGGTCAATCTGGAGATTGCTTAAAAAGCTGGGGTTGGAGATCCCATTTGACCCAACTATTCCAGTCTTAGGCATATTCCCAGAAGAACTGAAAACATCTTACCACAGTGATATATGTGCACCCATGTTTATAGCAGCACAATTTGTAATAGCCAGATCTTGGAAACAACCTAAGTGCCCATCAACCGAGGAATGGATAAAAAATTGTGGTACTTTTATATAATGGAGTAGTACTCAGCTATAAAGAATGATCACATTGAGATATTTATAAATAAATGGATGCAGCTTGAATCTATACTCATAAGTGAAATAAATCAAACTCACATGTATAAATACCGTATAGTCTCCCTAGTGTAAGTAATGGTAAGAGTACAGAAGATTTTATGGTAATCATGGTTCACCATTATATTGCTTTGAAGTCTTATGTTTTCATTCATTGGTTGGAACAGTTTTATTCTGTTTTGTTTGATCTTAATATGTGATGGTATGAATAGGTACTTTGAAGAAAAGACAATATGGCAGCCATTGTTGATTTAATATCATCTTGCTCTGAAGTCCTACCATGCTTTTGTTTTTCTATTACCATTGGTTCTATCATGTTGTGTCTTACTGGAGTTTAATATGTATGATAGTATAAACAGATTTTTTTATGGAAAATAATATAGTAGCCATTGTTCATTTTCAGTTATTTGGTTCAGAATGCCTTGCAATACTTTCATTCTCTTGAGTGGTTTTATTATATTTTGTTATGTTTGACATTATTGTGTGTAAAGCTAAGCTCAACTATTTGAAAGAAAGAGACATTATGATAGCTACTGTTAATATACAATTGTCTTGTTGTGAAGTGCTGTGTTGCTTACATTGTTCTGATCTGCTTAGATCTGTCCTCTTTTGTTTTATTCTCTTTAAAAAAATTTAAGAAAAGTACCTCCTGTTTTCTCTACCCTGAATTCAGGTGCTGACTTGGTGGGGGGTCACACTCTGCATTAATTTTCTGTTGCTGTAGACTTAGTGGCTTACATGCCCCATTTATCCCAAAACAAGACCTAACCTGAAAATAATCAGCTTTGGAAACTAGAGATCAAAAATGCCAGCCCCAGTCAGCCTATCCTTGCCTTCCTTGCCATCACTATTCTTTTGCTCTGTGTTTACTCTGTAAGGCATGGAAGAGAAGGGTAAGTTGACTGATTGGGAGTGACATTTTGATTTCTCTTCTACTTTAAGGGACTCTTGTGATTCCATTGGGATGGCCCAGATAATGCATGGTAACCTTCCTAGTTTGAGATCAGCTGATGGGACTCCTTACTTCCACGTACAGTCTTAATGCCCTTTTGTTATGTGACATTCCATATTCACATTCACAGGCTTTGGGATTTAAGACTTCCCTATGTGAGGGATCATTAGTCTGTCCCCTTAGTTCCCTTCCACCCAATTGCCCTACACACTACCCCTGCAATATATTGTACCTGCTTTCTTTTCCATAGCCCCATCTATGATTGACTAATACAGATTTACTTATTTATTTTCTGCTTCCTTCACCAGAATAAATGTGTAACAAGGCAAAGACTTTGTCTTGTCTATTGCTGCATCTATGACTATGCCGGAAATGTAGTTGATAGATCCATACTTGATTATCATTTGCATGGATGAATGGGTAGATGGACAGATGGATGGGTGAAAGTTAATTTATCACTGAAAGCTGTCAGCTCGATCTGAAGAGGCAGAGCAAAGCAACTCTTAATCTGCTAGATGTATGAAACACAGTTCATGTTCCCTAAAATCGAGGAATGAATTCTAGGAACAATGGAGATTAAGAATAGGAAGAATTTATTGAATGGAAGAAAAACTTCTGCCTTAGAGAGACAAAAGGGGGCCTGGAAAGTGGGTTGCCTGCTGACCCCACTTTTCAAAGGTATTTTATTAAGCAAAGCCATGAAGTGAGGCAGTTTCAAGGTAGGATAAAACTGGAGTCAACTAATAAGGATACAAGTAGTCACTTAGAAACTATTGATGTAATGAAAAATCACAAGGTGGATGTTATGCAGTACAAAACTATGGTGAAGCAGTAAGATTACAAATGTAGTCCCTTAGGTAATACTGATTAAATGGAGATCAAATGGGTACAAGGACTTTCCTGGAAGGGGTGGGTTAAAGAGTTTTGGTCCTCTACCCCAAGGTGATTGATGCCCACTTAAAATATCAATCACTGCTATTCATCCCTAGGGGAAGCATATGTGTGAGTACTTCTTTTCTTGAAGCTTGACCTTTGGTGAATGTGCCTTCCACCACAGTTTTCTCCTACACTGATTTTTTGAGGGCCCAGTCCTGTCTGACTACTTGTAGTATTTCTTCCTGACTTGGCTATCATAATAGTGTGTTTCTCATCACTTGCTTTTATTCCTTTTCACTCTTATCTTGCTTTTTCACTCCATTCTCATCTTCTCCTTGAGAAGTTCCACTCTTTCTGTAAGTTCCTACCAAGTGTGTGCCTGGAGTTTCTGTTCCGTTTCCAAATCAGAGATCTGTTTCTGTTGGTCTTCTACCCAAGACTTCCCTTGGTCTTTGGGAAGTTTTCTGATCTGATCCCTGTCTAGCCCCTGCCCATCTCTCTCCACACTGCACAGTCCCATGTTCCAGAGTATCTGGAATATCTGTCCATGTCTAGACTACCTGCTTTTTAGCTGTCTACAAAAATACTCCTCCTTATAGATCAGTGTTGAACACACCTTACTCCATGAACCTTTCAATGAAAAATCTAAATAAGAGTAACTGCTTCCTCCTTGGCGGCTACTATTTTCTGGAACATCCTAGGATGGATCTTGATGATTTGGGTGTGAACACACAGGGAGATTTGTATGTTCCTTGCTCTGAAAAGACTGGTTTAGAGGCTTGGTTCTCATGATTCTTCTGGTGGAATTTAATCAGAGTGTCATTGTGTTATTACTCATGTTGTGACTTTTAAAACAATCACTCTTCTGCTGCTACCCCCAATAGACATAACATCCACAGTCTTCTGGGATCTAAGGTTAGTCCTGGTTTAGAATTTCAGATCATATTCTTGAACTTCCACATTCATCAGTTGATTATTGTAGGAGGCATTCTGCAGATACTAACAGGTAAGAATCACATGTGTGTTTGTGTGATGTTCACTTATTCAGCTTGGCTCTGGAGTCTCTTTTCAAGTTTTAATTCTGTACTTACTATGTAACCTTGAGTAAGTTGCTTATGCTCTCAGACTTAGTTTTATCATCTGAAAAATGGAGGTAATAATAGTCTCATTTTATAAATGGATCAAGAAGAGTAAATTAATTAACTCATAGAGTTTTTAGTGCTACATATGTACCTAATTAGTGCTGTTGTTATTATTATTCCAGATGGCAAGTTATCAGAAGGAAAATATTTATGTCCCCACAACTATGTATAATTTTAACAGATGACAGCAACCAATAAATATTAACTGCTGAACATCAAGACACATTCAGGTGGCCTACAAAACAGCAATCCAGCAAACCAAATCTTATTCTGGAAATTTTGAACATTAAGGCATTTTACCTCATTCCTTCATTCTTTCCTCACTTGTTTTGTGAATCAGAATTTTGACTAGCAGATTAAAACCACAGGTGTATAATTTTATTGTGTTATTTAAAGTGGACTGTAATAAACAAAACTAATTTGTTAAGAAAGTATTTGTCTAGTAAACAACATATCCACAATGTTTTAGCTAGAGCTACAACTCTGTATTCTTGTGTTGTTGTCAATGTTAATAGGGGAAAAGATTTAATACAGGACACATAGTTTAAAGGATTATTTTATAATAGTTACCCAAACAGCCAAATGTGAAAGAATGTGGGAGATCTGTCCACATTCTAATGACCCAAAGAATCCAGCTGATGACCTGAATCTCCCAGCAGTGTTCTCTGTGAGTCCAGCTCACAGAAATGAAGAGCTAGAGCCCATAGAAATGCTCCCATGAGTCCAGCTGGAGGCCTGGAGCCCACAGCAATGTCTCATAAAAGTCTGGATCAAGGATCTGCATTGTAAAGGCCTAAAGGTCAGTGGTAGAAGCCAGAAAGTATGTGCCAAGTTGTTGAAGGATCTGTGCCAGCAGGCCAAAGAATCTGTACTGGACCCCAAAAGCAACACTAAAGGTGAGAACCAGAGCTCTCCTAAAAAGGACCACAGCTGCCCTCAGCAACAGCAAGGACTCAAGCTCCTCTGATGGCAAGAAAAGCTGAGATTATACCAAGAAAAGCAGCGAGATAGGCTTCTCCAAGAGAATCAACAGAACACCATCTTTCTCTCCAGTTCTCTTTTTATATTGTTGGCCACAATCCTCAGGTGGGCCTTCCACACCTAGCACCCACCACAATGATTCAGTTCAACTGGGTGTTATAAGTTGACCATTAATTAATCTACCACAATCCACTCCACTCCTGGTACCAAAATCTGTATCCATCAGTGTTTTACTAGAGAAACAGATATAACACAAGATATACAAATGTGTAAGAAATTAAAGACTGGCTTATGAAGATCAGCCACAGAGTTGGATGAGAGTGTGCAGGGGGCATCTGTAACACTGAAGGTTTCAGTCCAAGGTCTAGAGCTTATTGCAGTGTTGTGTGCAAGTCCATAATAGGAGACCAATGGGTCTATGCCATAAGATGGATCCAAGGCAGAAGCTGAAGAGTCTGAAGCTAGAAGCCAGGAGGTAACTTCTGAGCTAAAGGTAAAGAGTGGAGCTCTTCTGAAGAACAAAAGCCAGTTCACACTTCCTCTTTTTCCTTTTATACTGTCCAGGCAATGAACCACTAGGGTGGATTCTCTATACCCTGGGGTGCAGACAGCCGCCTTATGCAGGTCCTCACACCCTAGGGAATGGGATTGCCGAGCCAGGTTACTTAAGCTTCTAAACTTCTCAAGTTGACACAATCAATCAACCATTATAGCTTGAGACCTAGGATGGACATGATGTTCTATGATTTTAAGTAGATTTAAGGACAGAGGTTGGCAAGGGCATGGTGCCAGCTTTGTTTCATCCTTGTGAAGCCTTCAGGGGGAACTTCTAACCAGAGTGACTCATGGAACCACTCAAATAGCCTACAGTTCCCTGAGCTTGTGTGGCTGCTGGAACAATGGCTTCCCTCACTCTCCTGCTCAGCTTCTGGGCCTGACTGCTGAGGACCACAGCTTTTTTTCCTTTCCTGTTTCTCCTGGTTCTTACCTTTGCTAGACTTCATTCTCTGTCCTAAACTAACAGAAAGTATTGAACAGATAATGATTAAAAATGATTTTGGTAATTCTGCTTATTCTCAAGACTTTTTAATAAGATTTTAGAGACCCTTGACTATTGGACCTCTTCTTCATTGAGGAATGGAGCTCTTGGCTGGCTCAGCCCCTTATTGCATCCATTTCCATATCTTTTAACATTCATAAGTGAAGGCTGGCTTGCAGGCAGACTGGTTCATCTCCATGTTCTGACACCTGATACCCTTGGGACTGAACATGTTGCCATATGCACATTCTGGAACTACATAGTGTTCTATTGGGGCAGTCACAGTCTACCCCAAGCTATGGGTGAGAAGTCTGACGATACTCTCCTGTTCTCCCTGTCAGCAGTACTATAATTTTTCCTCTAGCTGTACATAGAGAAATGTAATTTCTTTAATGTTTGAGTATGAGTATCTAACCTGAAAAGTGCCATAGGGTGAAACCATTGTTTGAACAGCCTTTGTTCTGATAAGCCATGGTAATTAGCAACTTCACCCTCACCCCAGATGTACTTCTGTCTCAGCTTCCTTACTTGTGAAAGGGCTGCAGTTAGTGTGTAGCTTGTGGGCATGGTGTGTGAATGCAGTGAGTTAATAACGTTCTGTGCTTGGTGTGGTGCTGCCAATCTGTGATTACTCAATAAATGATAGCTTCTGTTCTTACCATTAATATTATGACATTCTCAAGGGACAGGTTTTGATTGTAAGTATCCCTAATACATTCCTTTATATACTTGGGATATTGCAGATTAATTCTAAAAACCTTTAGTTCCAGAAGTGTGTTAGAGTTACGATGATGGTGGTGGCTCCATGGACCCTACACTTAGTTTCTCCCATTGCTAGTTAGCATCTTACATTACTGTGGTATTTTTGTCACAGCCACAAAGCAGTGCTGCTCACTGCTTTTCACTGATGTCCAAGCCCTACTCAGACCTCCCTAGCCTGTCCTCCTCCTTTTGCCCTCCCAGAGCCACATGCTGTGTGACACATACTCATCAGCCTCCTTAGGCTCTGGCCTGTGACTATCTCTCATGTTTTCCTTGGTTTTGATGAGTTTTGAGGCATGCAGCTTGGGTATTTTGTAGGATGTCTTTTACTTGGGATGTGCCTTGGTGTTTGTCTTAAGACCAAACTGGAATTTCATGGTTTTGAGATGGAGAGTACAGAAAGAAAGAGCCTTTGTCCTCACCGCTCATGAAGGATACCTTTAATCTGACTTGTTCTTGATATTATGTCAATATCTGACACAGTTCTCATCATGTTTCTTCATGAGAACATTGCCTTCTGTTAGAAATGAGCACGGACTGTAATAAACCTTTATGGCATGTAGGAGGTTTTAAGAATTGCTTGTCAAACCTAGAAATGCCAAGGGCTTCATTCATTAGGCAGGGAAACCTCCACCTCACTTGGAACCTGTTCCCTGAATCCTGTCTGAACCAACCTTGTGGTGCAAAGGTAGAAAATGGACCACAGCCCTCCTGTCTGCACTGTGATTTCACTCCAACTGCCCACATCAGCTAGGAAGCTGCACAGAGAGGAAGTCGGTGCTGGAAGTCAGAGGAGAAAATACTGTTCAGGAGATGTAAGTGAGGGAAGGAGGTTGGGATGAGCAGGATGTTGGTGAAGAACAAACGACTCAGGCCTGAGTCTTATAATGAACCAGAGGTGCCAGAATCAGCAGGATCAGGGACAAGGTTTTGGCTTCCTACTTGAATGAGATGCTAAAATAAGCTGCAGACTGAACGTGCAGAGAATATTGCAGGCACCAGGAATAGAAAGTACAGAGGCCGAGAGGGGTGCCGAGATGTTCCAAGGATGCGTTAAATGCATTTTGCTTGCCAGTGATTTCAGGTGTTCTAGGAGCTCGTTTGGCAACGGATCCTGCAGAAAATTCTTCTGGGTTTTGAAGTCTTTGGAGACACGTTGTGTTCCCCATCGAGGGTGCTGTTATGCGATGTTAATTGTGAACAGGTTAGGCTCAGCTCTTTCTTTCTTGAAATTTGCCCAAATGAAAGTCTTTGGAGATACTGTGAGAAAATACACAAAGGATTTGACTTTGTTGTCTGCTCTGGGAAATTCTCAAACTCGCCAGGGGCACATGGGGAGCTTTTCCTCTAAATAATGCTGCTCTCCAAAATGTTTCATTAAGTCTCAGCAGCAGGTTAAATGTTGCCACCAGCGTGTCCAGGGAAGCATTTGTTAAGCTCTTTTTATTTGTAACAGGTGTTAGAATTTGACATGTGATTTGACTTACCCATATTTTCGGAGACAGTAAATTAAGAAAGCATCTGAAACATGCACAAACTGTTATATGAAGACACACTTACAAATATATGGGTAGACTTTTTTTTTAAAGCTTTCAATAAAAGTCTCTTTTTTTACTTTAGGTTTGAAAAAGTTCTATACTTTTCTAATGGTTCTCAGCCAGCTGATTTCAGTCCAAGAGGCTAACAGGAATATAATAAGAAACCTGTTCTTGTAAAATTTTCAGTCTGTCTGAAACACGTCTGAGCAGGAAGTGTTAGTGAGAATCCTGCTCTCCGAGTCTCCCTCCTGGTCCCCCATTTCTGGAAGCTTCTTCCACACCCAGATGAATATTTGAAATGTTAGTGAGTTTCTTATTCTGTACTAAGAATATTAATGGAAAATAGGCAAGTAGATCCAACTTCTCAACTTCTCCACAGCTGAGTTCCATGGCAGCTTTAACCTGCTCCTGATGATACTGTGCTGAGGAATCCAACAGGGCTTTGTCATTCCCTGGAGCTAAGCTTTGAGGCTTAAAATTAGGGCCACTGTGTTATTCCCAGACTCTGTCACCTTGTGGACCCTCTCAGTTGACACCCACTCTGTGAGGGCAGGAATCTATCTATCTTGTTCTCCACTATGTCTCTGGGTCCAGAAAAATGCCTGTCAGATGGAGTGCAGTGAAAATCTATTAAATGTGTGAGTGACTTGCACATGACAACTACCAGTGGCATCCAATTTAGGGAGCTCAGAATCCATAGCAGGCTTTAGCAACATCTTGGCCAGAATTTCATTCACTTTTTTGTCCTAGGAATAACTCAAATTAATTACTCTTAGTAACATCTATAAAAATTCTATTTTCCAGATCAATATGCTTAATATAAGAAAAATCACATCACTTGTTTGGAATTTGATGATTATTTTAATACTGGTTCTGTGTTCACAAGAACTGTACTGTTAAGAATAGTATTAGTAATCATAATAATCTCTAGTCTTTATAATAAAAAATCATGTATATTAGGGACCCATGAAGTATTAAATAGCATAGTAAGTGCTGTGTATGAATATAGGAGAATCCAAACAAGTAGGTCAAATTTCGAGACATGTAATAATAATAGTACTTACTGAGCACTATTTATATACCACCTATTCAGCTAAATTTATACATAATACAACTAAGTTCTCCTAACAGACCTGTGAGCTAGATACTATTGGTTGCCATATTTACAAATGATGAAGTTAAGGTTAAGAAAGTTGAAGATAATGTCCATGGTCAAATTAATAGAAATAATTGAAGTAGACTGAATTATTTTAGGGGGCAGGAGGGAGGGGGTAGGCATGACAGTCTATACTTTTCCTTTGATAATTTATCATTTGTCCTTTGAATTCCCACTCCTTCTGAGGGTTCAGGACATACCCAGGAAAGAACACCTGTGAGACACCACACGAGTGTCAGAGTAGCTGCAGCACAGAGCATAGAACCAACAGGAGGGTCTCCCACTGAGGGGTGTTCACACTGAAAGCATTTCCTGCAGAAACTGAGTTGAGATCTGTATGAACAACTATAAAAAAGTATATTTTTTTGTGAAGATGAGTTACAGATTGCAACTAATTATGTTCAAAAGATAAGGTTTTATTTTTAAAAATTTATGGTGTAAGTTTCTGGCTAGATAAGAGTAACAACAGCAAAAGTAGCACCACCTTCTCTATGGATAAAATGTAAATCTAGGAAAATGTAATTTGATTTCACTTGCAAATCAGTGGCCCTGGCTATGATGGGTTCCATTTAAACCAGAAGGAACCAGAAGAGCCTTCATTGGGAAGCTCTGGATAAGCAGAACTCCACTGAGCTGGCTGTGGAAATCCTGATGGCTCTGCCTTGGGCTCTTTGCTGACTGTTTAGAAAACAGTGAGCACCAGACCTTCCTGTCCTCACCTGCTGCCAGTGATCCCCACCACAGGCCCGTGCACACAGATACACAGACACACAGACACACAGACACCTACACCTACACACACACGCACACATGCACACTGCATCTCTTTTCCAAAGCAAAGAAAGAGAAGAGCCCTGCACTTTGGATGTGCTCTTCATCTCCATGGACAGAAGGTTCATAATGTCCACCTATTCCACTGCATGGAGTCGTGTCTCTTCTTGCTGTCTTCAAGATGGATCTTTGCCAGGGGAACTCCAGGTGTTAATTTCCATTTTCATCACTGTCGAAGAGGATATTCCACTTTTCTGGTTTGTTACTGCACACCTTTTTTTGTGTGTGCTTAAGAATTCAAATTTTATTTTTTTCTCCCCAGAGGAGAGCTTTGTGAGTCTGTAATAAGGAAACCCAATGATTTCCAAGCATGCCTGTTTTTTACTTTCTCTTTTCTAGAAAAACATGTTAAAATAGCTTAACTGAAGAGAAAATTGGGGGAAAAGCAAGGCAGAATTTTTTTTTGATGTGTATAGAAAAGACCCAGGCATGAATGGTAGGGTGGTAGATGTCCAATAAGGTGCCTGCTGCCAAACTTCAGGAGCAGAGTTCATGGGGCAGTGGACAGGATGGCAGTAACAAAATGGCATGTCAGATGTTTCTGCATTCAACATAGTAAGTTATCATGTTTGTATGTTTTGAAATATAGAGCATAAAATACATACAGTCTTTTTAAAGAGTATCTCCTGCATTTACCCAATAAGAGAGCAGTGGAGAGGCTGTTGTCTGGAGACCGTGTAAAGGGTGACAAATAACACGAGCCTTGTGCAAGGGCCCTGATGCCACCAGGAGACAAACACCTCTGAACTGGAAGGAGAACATCATGGGGGAGAAGACCAAGTTTCATTCAGCAATGGACTAGATTTATACTAGGAAAATTGATGCAAAATTCCTCTCTTTGAGGCAATACCTCTAGGAATCTAGATCCTCTAGGGTGGTGACTCACATCTGCATCCTTTGACTGCGATGCTGATAAAGAAGGATCCCAAGCCCAGAGACCAGGCTGAGCACTTACACCATGTCTAAACAAAACAAAACAAAACAAAACAAAACAACACACACACACACATACACACATACAAAAAAAAAAAAAAAACCAGGGCTGGGAATGTGCTCAGTGGCAGATGCTGGCCCACAGGGCGAGGCCCTGGGTTCACTCTCCAGCACCATAAAAAAAAAAACAAAAGATAAAGTTCGTATTCATATTCACACTCATTGAATTTGTGAAGTGTCCTTCATAAATGCTAAAATAGTGTACACTTACACATCTGCTAGTATATAGGTGGATGTAGGAGTGGGAGAGAAATAAACTTCAGGATTAGAAGCTACTTCCTAGCTACTTCCCAATAACTTTGTTCTTGATCCTATGTAGCAAAGAGAGTTTACAAAAGAATGAAAAATAAAGATACAAAATCCTTTTCTAACATTAGATTCATTTTTCATCTCAGATATGTGAATATTTAATAAATTTAAATCTCAGAGCAGTTCCATTCCTTAATAGGATTCTTTTAAGTTTGAGCAGAGCAAGGCATCCCCTTTCATTGTACTGCTGTTTAGCTATTTAAAAATGAACATGAAAGGTCAGCAATAGAAGAATACACAGAAAATGGACACTGAAGAGACACTATTCCTCCTCAAAATTTAATTAAAAGAATAGCATCAAGGTTTAAGATGAAAGAATTTGTATTTTTTCTAAAAATAGAAAGCAAAAGTAAGTGTGACAAGCCTTCTTAACCAAAGCTTTAATGTATTATCTCTATATTTTGGGAGATGCAGAAAGTGAGGGCAAGGTTTCTGTGTAGGTTAGACCAGAGTCAAGTTATTCATGACTAAAGAAAGCCCTTGTATAAGACTTCATGACTGAAGAAAGCCCTTGTATAAGACTTCACACATTTAGGACAGCTTTGGTGATGGGTGGGAAATTTAGCAACGAGATTAGGAAATTTGAATTCATTCATTCATACATACAAAAATATTTAATCTATGTATTAGTTTTGTATCACTGCAATAAAATGCTTCAAATTAAAAAAAAACTTTAAAAAAAGAGAGATTCATTTTGGTTCATGGTTTCAGAGGTTTCAGTCCATGGCCAGCCAGTGCCACTGGCTCTGAGTCTGTGGTGAGTATCATGGCAGGAGTACCAGGTGCCCACATCTGCTTACCTAACACTTCAGGGGAAGTAGAGTAAGAGAGAAGAGGCCAGGCTACAGGCTACTCTAAGGCACAGGCTTCTAATGACTTACTCTTCCAACTAGACCCACTCCTGAAATTTCCATCACCTCCCAACTTCACTCACCTGGACCAGGACTTTAAAGCATGAGTTTTGGGGGATGTTTAAGATCCAAACTGTAAGAGTAAACATTTTCTGTGTTTACAGGAGACATTTTTGCCAAGTCCTGGAGTATAACAGAAAACAGAGCCAAGCTTGATGACTGCCCTCTTATAACAAAAGTGAAGGACATCCCTGGTAGTGCAGCTCTGTGAAGTGTGGGTTCATCATGCACAAAACCCTGGGTTTGGTCACTAGTGCATATGCACACACATGTACACATAGTCAACCGGAGTTCATTGACAAATGCATGTGGAAGAAATAGGACCTATAAGGGATGTGAAATAGCTAGAAATCTGGAGGGAGATGTTTAGTGCAAACCAGCTGGCTATGGAAACAAGAGTGAGGATGCAAGGGACCACAGACAGGTGATTTCATCAGACCTCCAGGCCAGCACTGGCAAGAACCTTCTGGCTGAAGAACTGTTAGTTGGAGCTGGAGCAAGGTTTGGGTTAGAGCAGGGGTCACATCAGGAAATTCTTGGTGGGGGGGTGGTGTCCAGGCAAGAGGCAGGCGTCACTTGGATCCCAGGTTGGTGGGGGTTAGAAAGAACTCTGATTGAGAAGGTCTATAGAAGGTAAAATTAAAATGATTAGCTGATAAATTAAACACAGTTCTCTCTCTTTGTCTCTCTCCATATAAGTATAAATAAGAATGTATGTTATATGTAGCTTTGCATACATTTTAAGTATCTAATATGCAAATGTGTATGAGGGCGTGTGTGTTTCAGATTAGTGTTTTATAAAGAATGCTCTAATGGAGCAATCTCTGTGGTTAATGCTGTCTTTTTAAAGCAAAGGATCACTCTTATTTGCCATACTGAGTGTGGCATCAGGGCTCTCATATAAAGGGAGAATATGGAATGACTGGGTGTGAATGGCAGAAGGAATTTTTCTCTTCTTTGGGATGATTTGACCCTCAGTTAAATATAATTGTGGCACATATCTACATTTTTCCAAACCAAATTATGCCATGCTTCCCCTAAACCAGAGATCAAAGAAGTTACTTCAGTCACGACTGGGTTATACTTATGCATTAACTTGACAATAGAGGAGAATTAGAAGTGAAGACATCTAGTAATGGTGCACTGCCATTGTTCAGGGGAAGCATGGATAATTTAGGATTAGTCTCAAGAGTGATATTGGCAAAGGGACTGGGTTCAGTCTAAAAGTTACTGAATTACTTTGTTCTATTGATTTTTTTCCTGTCATGATCATACCATTCCTTTTGATGAATTCTGCAACTTTAATGATTCTGATTTGTACAGTAGCTTAAAAAGTGAAAATTATAATTAAGATTTCCATGTGTTTTCCATACCCTCTCATACTTTATTCATCTGTCAGTTAAAAGCTTACCCTATAAACTCAACTTTAATAGCCTAGTCACCTTTATAGTCTGCCACTGAATGTTTTATCTGAGAAAAACATTTCTTGGGGATTTATATTCCTATAAGGGATTATTTAAAAACAATAAGGGATTATTGTTTTTAAATAATTGGAGATGGGTCCTATCCATAGGTGAGGGCCAATATGTAGGAAACACGAATATTTTTGACCTTTTGTGTAATATTTGGAATTAAATTAAATTTCCTTCAGAAAATGTCAAGCAGTGAAAAATGGGATGTGTTGTAAAGGCTGAAACATGGAGCCAGGTTGAGGTCTGATGGTCTGATCTGCTCAGGTAAAGCTTTGTTTGACCCAGATGACCACATCCTGTCAGCACACAGGAAGGTCCCCTGGAGGTTCTGTGAGCCAGCATCCTACCCTAGGCTGCCAGAGCTCAGAAAGCGCTGCGCCTTGCTGGATGACCCTGACCTGCTCACAGCAGGCAGGACTTTTAAAAAGTACTCTCTGGCTCTGTGCTGTATCCTGCAAATCTTTTTTCTTTTTCAGTTCTATGTCCATCTTTGCAAATGAACTGTGAGAAACCATATGACAACCTAGACAGACATAGGAAAATATTTACTTTTGACTTTAAGTGTGCTTTCTTTAGAATGAAATTAGTCACTTCCAGGTGGTGTTTTCCATACACAGTGATTAGGTTGGCTTGAAATGTCTTCCCATATGTCACTGCTAAATTTTTTGTTGTTTCTTGAACAAACATGAAGTACAAATATCAAGGGGAGTGGCGTTTTTAAATGGCTGCCACCATGACTCGGCATTTTCACTTAGGATTCCTATTTCTACTTCCTTTTAGATAGCAGTCTTTATACCCTTCTGACAGCATTATTTCTGGGTAAGCAAGCTAGTTTTTATTTTTTCTTTTCCTGTTAAAAAGTTATGCATATCTCTTTCCTTCAGTGTGTCCTCGTCTCTGGTTGACAATAATCTATGTGACTCCTTTGAATATTTTTCAACTAATCCTATCACTTTTTTCTCATTTAACACCTTGTATTAACTTTTGGTTTCAATTCTACCACATTTATAAGCCCATTTTTCTAATTTTTCCTTTTCCTTGGCATATTTCTTTATTCTAGGAATATAAATTTATTCTAGACTTTATATGTATACAGTATTATTTATAGTGCAACTTATTTTTTTTAAATGTGTAAAGTACCTGTACATTTAATCTTATTTTTTTATGACAGTAGGTGTAATTGTCCTCACTTTGTAGTTGAAAAAAATTAGAGAAATTAAGTATGTAATTTGCCTATGGTAATATTTTCAGAAAATGACAAAGTCAGGATTCAAACTGGGTAATATTATTTTAGAATATAGACTCATAAATATATTTCACAAGTCCCCATTGGAAATGAAACATTGTGCTTGGTGATGCCTTTGAGGGTCACATAAGGGATAAAAGATAAGGTTCCTGCTTTCGTAGGACTTGTGTGCTACAACTGGGTGTTATGGCTTGATTTTTTTCATCATAAATACAAAGTCATGACATTTAATTTACCCACTCAGTTTTTAGGAGTTAGTTTACCTAGTCAGTGCATTTTTTTTTAAAGAAAATATTGTACTAAGATGGCCACCAAACTATGAGAAATACAACACACTCTTCGAATTTCCTGTATATAGAGGATGCTGGAGCGCCTAAGGTTTGCATTTGACTGATAGTGGCATTTTTAGAGCCATTGGTAGAGCCAGAGGTGATGGCATCCACCTGAAGAGCTGGGCTAAATGATGAGTGACCTTGGGTCTTGGCTAAGTGTGGAACGTCATGAGCAGGCGTGCTGGAAGGATGGGCCAGGACTGTAACCTCTGTGTTGTGGATACTACACTGACTTGCTGGTACTACAGAATTTTTCTGTGAACTTGTGTCAAGAAATCCTCCCTTTCTTCCACTGCACAGCAAGAATTCTAGTTATACCTATGTCATTTATGCATTCTGCAAGTTAACCTTTTTTTTTCTCTAGCCAGTTAATTGGAAACTTGGTAATTCCAAATGTGCTAGAAAGGACCTTTTTGCTTGAACTTTTTTTCTAAGAATTTTTAGGAAGCAGAGTTTTCCAGGAATATTCTTGTATAGCACTACTATCTTTAGAGCCCTTATTTATTTGGAAAGTAGCTTCACAGGAGATGGTCCCTGGCAGTCAATCCCTGGGGTAATTAATGTTCAGAGTGCAAACAAAATAATTTCTTAAAGCCTTAGAGAATTTTCCAGATTTTAATTTTCTTTAAAAATTGAATATTTGGGGGCCACCCAATATTTGGGGAACCTAGAGAATAATGGGAAAGACTCAAATTTAGTAAATGGCTATTGCTCACAATTTGAACCAAGACTGTGACTTAAACTCCATTAGAGGAAAATGCACAGCTATAGGTTAGAAGCTTTAATTGGCTTGCATCGATGCTGTATTTTGAATTAATCTTTACAATTAATGAATCCTTTTGATGTTGGGTATAAAATGGAGGCTTCTTTAAAATTCACAAACAAACACAATCCTGTCGGCAAGGTGGATGTAAATGAGAGTCAAAGGCGCCTCCAATAGATCAGATCCGGCAAGAGGACCAAGGCTGCAGTTCCACTCATGTCCAGCAGGGGACACTATGCTTTCATCGTTGCAGACTGCGCGCTTGGTGATCAGTCTACTGCAGTGTTGATTCTAATTGGAGCCGACACAAGGATCTTCCATAATCCTCTGACATCCTTTTCAAATAATAATTCTTAGGTGGGTGGTGGGCTGGTGGCTGCAGTGCCCGTGCAGGCTTCTTCACGGTGAAGCCTAACCATTGTCAATTATTTCTGATGTATGCTAGCTTAACTTAAGTCTCCTTCTTGGTGGCTTTTCCAACCTACACAGGGTCTGCCTCCTAATTACTGAGCCTCAGTATCTAGGGTGGGCAGAACAAGTGTGTGGTTTCAGCTTCCTGTGCTCCCCAGAACCGCTGGCTTCTTCCTTAGCCCCTCTGCGCTTCCCACCCCACACAAAGAGGAGCCTCAGAGCAGCGTTTGCAGCCAGGAGAGCGAGAGTATTTCACTCATCACCTTAATTGTCCAGGTCGCCTGGCTTTAACGCATTCAATGCCAGCCCTGGGCGCCCCTGCGGAGGCTATGAGGACACAGGATTATGTCACATGGAGCTTCCCACAGGTCAGTGGTGGCCACTGACGCCTACCCACCCACACACTTGCTAATAATTTGTTCCTGGGCTCTGCCAACCAGAGACATTCCGGGGACAAATTGACATGCTTCATGTGCATTTTAAAGAACAGAGGTGGCTCGGTTATGCAGGAATTCTTTGAGTCATAGGAGAAAAATATGTGCTCTGGCCCACATTTCTCAGCTCATTTTTTTACCCTCTTGGCCCTGCCTGGTGGCAGTCCTTTCTGTTGAGCAAGGAGTGATCATCCCATACAGAGACAATGTCAGCATCAGATGCTGGAGGCCCAGGTGCTGCGGCAGCAAGGTGTGGTCACTGGCTGGCAGTGCCCACTCCATGCTGGAGATAGCCAGGCTTTGGGGCTCAGCCGGTGGGAGCCCTATGAGGTTTTAGTGCTCTCTGGTGAGCATGGGCTGGGATGCACCCAAGGTGCTCAGAGTGAGCCAGGTATAGGCTGTGGCTCCTGGGAACTTTCAGGTGCAGAAAGTGAATATTCTACCCTGCACTTATGCTGCAGCCAAGCATTGAGAAGTATACATTTTGATATATGTAGGTACATTTTAATTAGCCCCTCCAAACACATGGAGGCTGCCTTTACTTTCAGAGGTGAACAAACCTTGCTGTTTCCAAGATTGTATTGCCATGTAACCAAAGCAGCCAACAAAACTCTTGGATAACATCTCTTTGTCTCCTGTATCTTCATCCTGTATTTAGTTTGAGAGCAAAACTTGAATGCCATTCTTGGGTTCAGCTTGAGTTCTGAGGGTATGCGATGTGAGTTGCTTGGTAGGACTGCATTTTTCAGCTCAGGTGTGACAGCCACCTGACCGGTGGTGGCCCTGGGGCGGGAGGGGCTGGGACAGGTGTGGGTGGGTGGGTAAAAGCTCGAGCTCATTTTTCACTGTTGGAATGGACAGATTAATTTATTTTAAAAAATACTATAGTAACATGAGTGAAAAATGGTTGTGCTCCATCTCTTAAAAGAAGCAGTACATACATGTTATACTTATTTATTCATTTATTGAATGCATACTATACACCAGGCACTGCTGTATGCACTGGGATAATACTGATGAAGATGACAGGAAAAAGCTGTCAAAGGTTTGGTACTGCTTGTTAAAATAGATATGCTTTGAAAGTATATATGTTTTAAAAACCTCTAGTTATTTTTATTTCCTCACTTCGCACATTTATTTCATATCTCAAATGTAGGCTGAACCACTTCTGATATTCTTTGAAGGTGAAAAAATGTGTAAATGTAGGGTGAATTGCAGAATTTCAGTTAAGTACAAAATTGCTTTGAAACCTAAATTGGGAAGAGAGTGGTCACAAAGTGATGTACAAATAATTAGCAGACAAGAATGTTTTTTAGACAATGTGTTCATTCATAAAGCTGAGTTAGTACATGTGGAGCGGTGACACCAGGTTCAAGGTGGCCCATCTGCTCCACAGGGGCTGTGACAACTGAACAGGATCATTTGCTGTACTCACAGCAAGGCTTCAGGAAACTAAATGGTCTCTGCCCTTGGAAGCCTGATCTCATGAATTAGCAGCGGTGAGAAGAGAAGGCTTCCAAATTATGCTTCAAGACTTGCAGGGATTTGTATTCTATCCATCAACTTTGCCATTGAAACACCAAAGCAACTTTGGTATTTTTTGGTATTGTTTCATTTATGGCTCTTTACTGAAAGAATGGGGGCCAGTTTTGCACATCTTTCATGATTTTTTCAAAAATATAATTCTGAAAACATAACTGAAACTCACACTTGAAAAAGTATTGTATCTTTGCTTATATTATGATGGTTCATTTGTCAAAGTATCCTTCAGTCTTTGTGTAGCAGGCATGCCACTGTTTTATAAACTCAGCGTTGCACTTCTTCCATCTACTCACTTGAAGAAGAAAAGCTCCAGGACCAAAGATAAGACACCCTTGTTTCCCTTCCCCATTGCTTTGGTTTTGTCTCTCCACCCCCGAGTTTTTCTGCCCTAAGAGAAGTGATGTCCAGCATTTTCATTTTCACACTTACTTGGATTAATGGATAATCACTCTCAGGTCTCCTTGCCTTGCTCACTTCCTGACTACAAGAAATCTGCCCAGATTTCTAAATGTGATAATTTTCTTTTGAAAGCTGTCAGAAAATCTAGGCACTCCTTTTCTCTTGACAGTTCTGGACTGTTTCACTAAAAGGGGCTATTGCTTCCCTAAAGCAAGTTTCTGTTTCTAGGCTTTCTTAGGGTTCCTTGTTTGAAAACACAATTTTTACAATAAGTAGGAAGTACACAAAGAAGAAATTTCATTGCTTTTCTTGAAGGTACACCCCACATGCTCGGGTTTCAACAGATTGCTTCCTTGTTTGGGTATTTATTGGATATGTCTCTTACATGACTGTTGATTTTCTTGGTTGCTGCAAGGGTATTAAAAGTTATAAATAGATTTTGAAATGAAAGGCGTTGGTTATGTTAGAGGTTTTCAGAAACTGTCCAAGTTGGCTTTTTCTGCAGATGCTAAGAAAGATGTTTAAGGAAATAATCATTTCAGGAAAGTATTATGGTAGACAACTTTTAAGATTTTTGATTCTGTTTTTAGCTTGGAGCAAAAGATGTTTTTTCAGTCTGTGGAAACCTGCTTTTTATCTCAATGAATTCTTTCCTTTTCTGCAAGGTAGGGGACAGAAGGCAATGTGAAACCTGGGTACTTGATTTTTTAAAAAATTTCTCTATAATCTTTATTTTTTTCATTTTTATTAGTCTATGTTTGCAGTACATAATGCTTACATTCCTTGTGTGGAGTTGGTACATGGACATAACACATTTCCATTCCTTTTCTCTTACCCTTCCCTTCTTCCCTCCAACCTCCCTCCAGCTCTTGATCACCTCATTTGAGAAAGACTTACTTCCCTACTTCCTATTACCTTTTTTTTTATTTTGCTTGTGTATGAGAAACTATGTGATATTTAAGCCCTCCTGTCTGATTTATTTCACTTAACATTATGGTCTCAAGGTGCATCTGTTTTTCTGTAAGTGAGTCAAGTCAGTGTTACTTTATGGCAGTCAGAAATGAATAGACACTTTGCAAAAGTACAAATGACCAAGAAATACATGGCAAAATACTCAACAGCACTGGCCATTAGAGAAGTGCAAGTTAAAACAACACCGAAAATCCATCTTAGCCCAGAGAGAATGACCATCATCAGGAAATCAAGTAACACCACATACTGGGTTCCTTATGAAAGCCTGCAAGCATGAAGAAGTGGACGGTCACTTAGAAGGACCCCTTATACTGTGGCAGTTCAGAATGCTGTGTTCTAATTCTGCTTTTATGTTGTTTCTGGACCTTGAAGGAAATTTTTTATCTTAGTTCTCAAAATTAGTTGAGTCATTTCTGTTTTTCCTCCTTTATGTGCAAAGGTCTTACGCCCTCCTTAGATAAATTGTGCCTAAGTCCCCATGGTAGGTGTGGCCAGGTTGGCATCTGAATGGTCTTTCTCTTTGAGGGACACCCACCCTTTGTCTGTTGTGCCATCATTCAAGGGTACATGACACACATAGGAAGTCAGAGATGGGAACTAATGAGTCAAAACCACAGTTCCAGACTATAGGAAAAAGAACTTTTATAGAGGTAAAAATAAAAAAAAACACTTAAAAAGAAAAACAAAAGGCCTATTATTCCTGAGAATTCCACCTTGCCACCTTCATCAGCCACCAGTTACTGCCAACAGTTTCACCCCATGCTCTCAACTCATCTACTTTCATCCAATTGAACCAGTTCCAATTCAATCAGTCATTGCCTGCATTTGGTCACAGAGGCCACCAAACATTTCTATCCTGCTCAGAAGGCATCATCTAACACCTACCTGAGAGGACTCACAATAATTCCTTGTGCATTCCGCATTTTGACTAAGAAAAAATTGTATTGTCATCCCTGACAAATGAGTTGCCATGACCTTTCCCAAAAGTGGCTATACACCTAGAAGCAAACAATCAGTCAAGTGTTTCTCAAAGACATCAGAAAGGGGAAACCAAAAGCCCATATACACCCTTGGTCTGCAAAACACAGTGAAAGCTGACTATCCAGGCCCACCTCAACTTGAACCTCTCCTCACCCTATTGGGCCTGGATGGATAGGACACACTGAGCTCTATCAAATTGCATCCCCTAGCGGTCATGGTTATTGCAAAAGTCAGGGACAAACCTGTGACTTTCTTGGTAGACAGTGGAGCAGAATTCTCTCCCTTCAAAACTGCCCTCAATCAAAAAGTTAGCATCACCAGAATAACTGAAACTCTTGCCTCTCACCCCTAGTTCCAGGTACGAACTTGCACCCTGGGAGGATGTCTCACCAAACATAAATTCCTGTCACCAAACCATTCAGCATCTCTCCTGTGAAACACTGCGCTTTCAATTCTGACTGTTCCTTGAGAGAAAGATGACACCTACCTCAGCCTGAGACAAATAACTACAATCCTGAAATTCTGAAAACTCTCCTCCCAGAAGTATGAACCAAAGACCCACCTCTGGACCTGGCCATCAACCATGCTGCCCTAATACAACCCCCTTTGCTGCCAGGCAGTGTCCTGTGTCATGGGAAGCACATAGGCATCCAGATACACTCCAGCCATCTGAAGCAGTTAATCACCTTGCACTCTGGGTTCCAGACCCATACACCCTTTTTAGACTGTTACCTCCAGATGCCACTTGGTTCACTTGCCTGGATTTAAAAGGTGCTTTCTTATGTTTACAAATTGCCCATGTTAGCCAGCCCTGTTTGCCTTTGAATAAGAAGATTCCAAAGATGGAACTAAAAGGGTCAATTTACTTGGACTATTGTCAGAAGGGTTTGCAAACTCTCCTGCTATTTTGGGGGAGGCCTTAACAATAGATTTGGTCAATAGATTTGCCAGCAGCACCTGGGACAGCCTGTTTCTCTGTCCCTTCCAGCTCTGTCATGCCCCTCCCAAATAAGGCTTCAAAACTTAAAAATATTTATAGACTGTCAAACTGCTAAACTATACCTCTCCGGCCTGTAAAGCCAGTTCAAAAATCTCTGAGCTGCTAATGCCACTATGATTGCCCTCTACATACATTGCCTCAGTCTTCTGCCACCTTCAGCCTGCTGTTACATCTGTCTGTACCTAAAGAATACCTTCTTATACCTTTAATTGGCTTCTATCAACCAGCCCCTCTTCACCTTTAAATGGAAAAGCCCCAGTTCTGAACTCAAAAGTCAACTGACCTGGACTCAACCTCCCAGAACTTAAAAACTTGTTTACCCTTTTAAAAAATGCTCTCACAGCTGATCTTGCTGGTTTCCCAGCACAAAATAACACTGCACTTTTTTAATTTAATTAATTAATTGCACAAGCTGTTGGCTTCTATAGAATCTGGATCCTTAAATTCAACCTGTATAAATTCTTTGATCTAATTACTCCTTTTTGCCTTCATGCTCTAATCACCACTGCCCTTCTGATCAAGAAAACTGGCAAGCTTACCTTAGGCCAAGACCTAACTGTCTAGGTGCCACATGCTGTATATGCTGTGGTCACCTTGAACAGTTATTTTGCCCAAACCTCTCCTGCTACTGCTTTCTCCTGCTGTTTCGAAACCTGCCACTAGTGATGCCAAACCTGTGTTCCTAAGTCCCCTCCAGGGAGGTGATTAACTAAAACATCAACTGTAGCCTGAAAAACTTTACCTGATACTCTCAGAAAATCCATCCTAATCATAGCCAGACCTCTCTGCACTGTATGTTCTGCAAGCTCAAGCTGTAGTGCTGACCCCCATACCACTGCAGTCAGTTCAGGCTTCAGTATCTGTGTCACTGACTCTGACCTCCATCCAACACAGAGATAAATTTCACTAAAGCAAAGCCTTATAAAGGCTAACAGATACCTGTTGGTGCTTATGTACACCTACTCAGGCTGGCCCAAGGCATTCCCTACCTAAGTTGAGAGGGCAATAGAAGTTTATAAACTCTTGCTGTAAAAATCATTCATAGGTATGGCCTACCCCTGACCATTGGCAACAAGTTTGGGCCTACATTTGTTACAGAGACTACTAAATAAAAATTACATGCAGCATAGAAACCACAAGCTCTAACAAGTTAAAAAAAAATAACCACAGTCCTACAGAAGCAGCCTGTAACTAGCTCCATAAAAGTTTAGCTAAAAAACTAGTTATACCTTGTGGAACTCGTGGACACACATATAGCTCAGGTACATGTTAACTACTTCTACAAGTTTCAAAAATCCAGTTTTAGATCCACTATTCCAGAGTTAGAAAAGCCCATGCAGGTAATTGCTAAAAACTTTACCTGAACAGCTCCTGAAGGGTTCACTCTGAAGAGATGATGCACTCAAAATCCTGCTCTGTTTCCCCCAGTACTGACCATTCTATGCATGGCTAAAGCTTAAGAACATTGTTCACAGGGTTGCTGCATACCTAAATGCATTATTACCCTTAATTTTTATCCCTTTTCAGACTGCTTACCCCAGGACTTGCTTCTCTGCCCCCTGCTAGCTGTGGTTTTTGCCTTAGTTCTATGGATAATTGTCCTCCACGCCCAGCAAAACAAAAACAACAAAACAAAACAAGCCCCAAACAAATGAAACAGCAAGGCCCTTATAAATCACAAACACTTGGCAAATATTCAAGACACATTGGACACTATCCTAGACCCAATTAACTCCTTCACTCCCTTGCCAGAGTCATTTAGGGAAAATCCCTGTAATAAGGGAAACAAATCACAAACTCGTGATGAGAAAACTTTCAGTCTTGGGGACCTTGGCTAGAGCCCATTCTAGGAGTGCTTATAATTGGGCCTTGTGTCAGAAAGTCACATGTAACATGCTCAGCAAAGATTTGCTGGGAAAGTAAAACAGGCAGGAAATGTAGCAGAAAAAATGCTCCCCCACAGCCAGTATACTTCCTGTTACAAGTTCTGTTACTTCTAGAAATGGCTGGCCTCTGTGATACATAGGTGGTCACTGAAATGTATATTATAAAAACTAATCCAAGACAGCCAAGTACTTTGTTTCTGTACTTCCTGCTTGCATATCCCATGTAAGCCCCAAACCACCAGATATCAGGGCCCAATATTTTCAGAATGATCCTGAACAGCGCCCATCAATGTAAATAAATCTGCCTCCAAATCCTGGGTGTCATTTTGGTGTTTCTGATGCAATTGCAATATAATATCCACTACATCCAGAACACTGATGAAAATTATCATTAAGAGATAGAAAAATTAAATTAGACCCAGGGGAAAAGCAGTTTATATAAATCAATCCCAGCATTTCACAAATGGTAAAACAACAAAAGCTTTAGCCAGCAACCATTGCACTGAATATGTATATATGTTGAAATGATGTCCTGTAAGTTACAAGTATTCAGCACAAATAAATTAAGTAACAATTACCAAATGGCCAAGAGATTAAATCTGTAAACAAGAACCAATTAGAAATTCTCAAACTGAAAAGTCCATAACTAAGATTACAGAGTTTAATGAGACTTATAAATCTAAAAGAGCAGAAGATGTGCAAGAATATTAGAATGCACTTGGGAAAGGTTTTCTGGGCACATGGTAGCTGCTGTGCCTCATCTGGCATCAGAGCTGTGCTGTTGTGGCAGAAGGAACCACCCACTACACTGGTGCTCAGCTGGAAGCCGCTGTGAGGCACAGTCTGTGTGGACCAGGCAGCCAGCCACAGGGTTCCCAGCCAGCATCACCTTCCCTGCTGTAGAAGATCCCAGTGATGCATTGTTATGGTTTCCAAACCTTCTCCCAGGAAATAATGGAGCAAGCAGACCAAAAAATCATGCGAGTATATAAGAGATCTGAATATCACTGTCAAACCACTAGAATATTTGATATTCATGCATCCAAACTGCAGAACTTCTCTTCATATGTACATGGGATACTCACCAAAATGAAGTATATCCATAAAGTAAAAGAATAAAGATCAATGAAGTGAAATCTTATGGAATTGGTTTTCTAATAGACAGTGATTTCTAGCTATGGAGAAATTAAATTAGATATTAACATCAAATAGACAGAAATTCCTATTTGGAAATTGAGCAACAAACTGCTAAAGAATCTATGAATGTAAGAAGAAAACACAAATGAGATTAGGCAATACTGCACCGCTGTCAATGTAAATATATCAGTATTTGTGGGAGAGATCTGGAGCAGTGCTTGGTGATTAAATTCAATCATTTATCCTGTCAAAGAAGTTCAGTAATGATGAACAAATTAATCCAGAGTCATTATATAAAAAGGAAAAATAAGAGTAGAAATCGATGAAATATAAAATGGCAATAACAAGTCAGTAAAAGGTATGAACGAAAGGTTGTTCTTTGTATATGTTAACAAAATTGCTAATTTTCTCAAGAACAATGTAAAAGGAGGACATAAATTTCAACAGAAATAGGAGGATGTAAGTATAGATCCTAAAGGCATTAATAAGATAATAAGATGGTAACATGAACAACTTCATGATAATAAATTGAAGAAGTCAGATGAGATGAAGATAATCTCTGAAAGAAAGCAATTTGCAAATACTAACTCAAGACAAAATAAAAATAATCCAAATAACTTTATATTTGTAAAGAAAATAGAAACCTTCCCACGGGTAAGTCTTCAGTCTCATGTGATTTTATTGGTGGACTTTATCAAATATTCAAAGAAGAAATAATATTACACTTACAAAGACTCAGAAAAACAGGAAAAAGGGAACACTTCTAAATTTCTGTTGTGAGGTCAAGATAGCCTCTACTCTAAAATCTGACAAATATATCAAAAAACAAAATTATAGAGCAATGTCCTTTATAAACATAAATGAAAAAAATCCCTAGAAAAGCATTAAGAAAGTGGAATTCACCAATATATAACATGGGTGATACATTGGGACCAACTGGCATTTATCCTGGGATTACATTTTCTTCAGCTTCTAAATTAACAGAATAAAGACATTATATCTTACAATTCTTTACAACTATACAAATAAATGCCCTGTTAGAATTTAATGTCCATTTTTGATATGAATATCTCATAAACTAGATGCAGAGAAAGCATTTTCAGTCTGTAAAGGACATCTATAGGAAACCCTTAACCAACAATTTTTTTTTTTTTTTTTTGTAGCAGGGATTGAACTCATGACCTTATGCTTGGCAGGCAGGTGCTTATACCACTGAGCTAGAACCCTAGCCCTGCCAACAATGTTCTTTAATGGTGAAATAGTGAATGATGTTTTTACCTTTAAGATTGCCAACAATGGAAGGATATTCACTGTCATTAATTATATACAAAAATATTCTGAAATTCCTATCTAGTGAGAAAAGAAAAAAAATTACAAAGATTGCAAATGAAATAAATACTTATTTAGAAATGACATTATTTTCACTGTAGAAAATCCTAAGAAATCTACAAAGCAGTTACTGAAACCGATAAATTAATTTGAATTGGACAGCTTTGGAAGGTATGATTTCAATGTATACTATCATTTTTTTCTATATGCTTCTATCAAATAAAAATTGAAAGAAAAACAATTTGCTATAACATCACACTTATGAACTACTTAGAGACAATGAACAACATATGCATAAGACTTTTATACAAAAACCAACTGAAAAACATTGTTAAGAGAAATTTTAAAGAACTAAGTAACTCATCAGGTTAATAAGTAAGAATTAGCAGTAATGCTCAGATGTAATTTTCTCTAAGTTACAGAGTGATAGAATCCAAAAAAAACACTAAATGACTTTTTAGAAAGAGAAATTCACAAATATATTCTAAAATTGTTATTGCAAGTGTGAAATTAAATCAGATATCAACATTATCAAGTTGATATCAAGATAATCAGATATCAAATTGATTGTTTCAACTTGAGCAAGAAACACTCAACTAACTTGGATCAGCATAGTTGCAGTGTGGCGGAAGGGATTTACTGAAGACAGAAGATCCATCTGCGTGTGAGTGGCATCAACCAATAAGCATGTCAACTGAATGGAATAAAAGGGAAATGAAGAAGGAAGGTTCACCTCTATTCTTTAGAGGAGTTCCAGTCTTCACCGTCTCCCTGGACATCATTTCCTGGCTTCTATCCCAGACCCTCTAGCCTCCTGATACTGCCTCACACAGGACAGCACAGTGAGCTCTAGGCCTTTGACTGGACCCTTCAGTGTGCAGACAGTCCCTTTGCACTTTTCCACACCTGACTGTGAATTAGTATTGTAAGCCCATCTCATAGATCCTTATATACATTTGTATATCTTGCATTAAATTTATTTCTGTATTAAGCACTGACTGATACAGCAAGAAAAAAGACCTAGAACATCCAAAATACTTTGGAACAAAAAGTGAAGGCTTTGCATTGCCTGGCCTTAACATGATGTCTAAAGTTATCATGATTAAGACAGTGTGATATTGGCCTAAGAACAAATAATTCAAAATAGCAGTATAGAGATCCCAGAAATAGGAAACATACATTATTGATTAATTTAAATTTTTTAACTAAGACACAAAGGAAATCAAAAGTAAATGGAAAATCTATTCAAAAAGTGCTAGAACAATTAAATATATGTGTAGAAAAAGATAAACATCAATCTCTGCTTCACATCATACATATCAATTGAGATTAAGCATGAAACTAAGCATGCAAACTCAAATTTCTGGAAGAAAGAGGAAAATATTTTAATGGGGTAATAAAAGGCTTCAAAAAGACACAGAAAGTGTGCCAATCACTTTTTAAAAGTACACTTTATCATGTTCAAAACTTTTCTTGCCGGGGATTTAGTTCAGTGGCATAAGCGCCTGCCTGGAAAGTCATGAGTTCGATCCCCAGTATCACCAAAAAAAAAAAAAAAAAAATTTTTTTTCTTGTCATGGAAGGACACCATTAAAGTGATGAATAAGCCAGTGCAAGTGGGAAAAATATTTATAAATCGTATTTTTACTGAAGTACTTGTAGAAAGAATACAGCTTAACACCTCCTACAAAGTACTGAAGCAATAAGGTAAACAGTCCACTTTTAAAAATGGAAAAAATTTGAATAGTTACATGGCTAGTAAACTATGAAAAGATGCATCACATTATTATCACTGGGAAGGGAAAATTAAAGCTACAATGAGGTAACAGTATTCATCCACTTTAATGGCTGGAATTAAAAACTTAACACCAAGTATTGGATAGGATACAGTGTAACTTGAGCACTCATACATTGCTGGTGTGAATGTAAAGTGGTAGGACAACTTTGGAAAAAAAATTTCTGTAAAGTATTTCTACAAAAAACAGTCATTCTATAAACCAAAGCATGCACTTTATTACAGCAATCACATTTTATTAATAGTCTGGTTGAATCTTACAACATTATGTTAAATAAAAGAAGCCAAGAGTAAAAGACTATGTACTATATGCTTTTGCTTGTGTGAAGTTCTAGAAGGGGGAAATTAATTTACTAAAAAATTAGACTGGAATTGCTTCTGGGACAAATACAGGATTGATTGAGAAGGATCAGGGGGAAAATTTCTGGGATCATAGGCATGTTAGGGGCATAGGATTTGGGATGCAAACATCTGTCAAAACTTATTAAATTGTATATTTACAATTTATGCATTTTACCTCAAGGAACAAACTCCAACAAAATTTTTTTATGGTGGTATAGTGATTGGCTCTGAAACTACTTTCTGGGTATTCTAAATCTAACCAAATGGATAAATATACTGAAAGATAATAGAACAAGATTTTTCACTATTAAAAGAGGGAGTTAAATAAAATATGCAAGGGGGAAAGGCTACAAGTACTGTGGTGTTGAATTAAAGTTGGAAGTATTAATATAACTTCACATAGATGAATGGGTAGATGTGTATATGTGAGTATTTACTAGAGACACATTATTGTTAAGCTGTGTAAGCTAGGAAACTCTAGCAGCAACGATCCACCAGAAGCAAGGAATAAGCCTGACCCTCCAGTCTGGATTTCCAGATACTGTTATCTGCTGAAAAGAATCAGTGTTCCTTGAGCAATGGGGAACTCCACAGTGGGGTCAGGGAAAAAGATGAACCTAAGTGTGTCAGAAAGGAAGAAATGATGTGATGCACATGTGAGGGAAACTGGAGCAGTTTTGGCTCTGATGTGTTGGAATCTTGAAAATGGTCACTCTAACCCTTATGAGAAAAAGCTGCACAAACTAAAAGTTAGTAAGTTTTCATGATATCAGAAGAACTGAAGGACAGGCAGAACGAGCCACCTTGAAAGATGAGCCTCTGTGCATGGAGAGAGATCCAATGATGGGGATCCGAGCCACAGGAACCATTAATCAGGACACTTGATGATTACATGAACTGCTGGAGGCCACGCAGTTCCCTGGCTTCCCTGTTAAGGTTCTCCAGTGTTACAGGGGAGCAAGACCTCTCAGGGATCTGGCAGGAAAAGTGATTGAGCAAGAAATATGGAACTTGTCCAGTGGGAAGACTTGTAAGGGACACAGCCTCAGGCATAGGCCCACCAGAATACCAGACTTTCGGTAGAGTGACAATATGGTTCCCCTTCCCTATCCCTGTCCCCACACCAGAGGGCTTCCCAGGGACATCACTGAAGATCCAGGGTACAGAGCTACCAGACCCTTCTGTCTGGGGAGGAAGCCTACAGTCAGAAGCATAGAACTCAAATGACAGCAGCAAGCTCTTGCACAGTTCCCCCCAGGTGTTCTTCTAGTAGTTTTAATTTTAGACCTTCTATTTAAACATTTAATCCATTTTGAGTTGATTTTGGGGCTGTATAAATGAAATACCATTTTAATTCATCATTTAAAATGATGGATATAAATTAAAAAGGATAAAGGAAGCAAGCAAACAATTTGAAAAGTGTAGGACTCAAAGGTTCAGCAAACTTTAAACATAGCACAACTCCTAGCCAGATAAAAATCTTTGCACTAAGGCCTTTTCACCCTCAGTGACTGTTATCCAACATGTTTCAAAACAACACAAAACAAAACATAACAAAACCTACTTTGAAGTAGCAAAATAATCATGAGATCAAGATTCATAGGATGCTGATGTTGAAATCATCAGATTGGGAACTTATAATATCTATGATTAATATTGCAAACAAATCAATGGACAATATAGACAACATGCAAGAAAAATGGGCAATGTAAGCAAAGAGGTGAAAACTATAAGAGAATGAAAAGAAAGTGCTGGGAATAAAAAACATGCTAACAGAAATGATGGACATGGCAGTAGATTTGACATGGTTGAGAAAAAATGTGTATGTGTAATAAGAATATCAGAAGAAAAAGAAAATGGAATAAAAGAAATAGTTGTAGCAATAATAGCTGATAACTTTTTTATTTAAAGAGAAACAAAAGCATGTAAAGGTTAGAGATAATACAGAATTCCAAAAAAAGGATAAACAGTAAGAAATCACTAGTTAATAAATTACATATTGTCCTCTTAGAAATAGTGTTCAAGTTACAAAATTAAAGCATACAAAGTAGATAGTCAAACAGTGAGAGTGTAAACAGCTACACATGCATGAATCTCTACATGTATTTCTATCCTTTCTGTATTAGAGGTAAAAACTAAACTTAGCAAGACAAAACAAAACAAAGTCCTATAAAAACATGAAACCAAAACGTCATATAAAACCACAGTTCAAGGTGATCTATAATGATTACTGTGTTGTTTCTTATTATCTTCAATAGAATGTCTGTATCATCAGGCATAATTGAATATAGCAGTATAATTGAGTAAAGCAGTAAATAACAATATTAGTAAAAATAAAACATTGTAGACAGTATAAAACTTCAAAGGCAGGTAATAATCAAACCATAGTGGATATTCTAGTGGATCTTGTCATCTTAAGTGCAGTTGCCTATA
>PVLA01011117.1:0-56641 GCA_004027455.1 Hydrochoerus hydrochaeris
TCCATGAAGAATGGATCCACAAAGTGGTCTGTTTGTCTTTTCTCATTGCTGTACTAATCCGCTAATGCATGTCATGCCCTTATAATCCAATCACCTCCCCAAAGGTCCATCTATGAGAACATGAGGCTTTGGGGGACATCTAGACATAAGCTATAACATGGGCTATACATAATAGACTATTAGCCCTAAAAATGAAGGGAATTCTGATACATGCCACAGCATAGAGAAAACTTGGAGGCATTATACTCAATGAAATAAGTCAGACAAAATGGCGAAGTACTGTATGATTCCACTTATGTGAGGCTGCCATGCTCATCAAACTCCTAGTAGAATGGTGTTCCCAGGGGCTGGGGGAGGAGAAATGGGAAGCTAGTGTTTAATGGGTGTTTGGTTTCAATTTGAGAAGATAAAGTTCTAGAGTGTTTGTGTTGGTAGTAAAATACTATGAATGTACTTAATACTACAGAACCACACAGTTAAAAATTGTTAAAATGATAAATTTTGTTATATGTATATATTTTTACTATAGTTAAACTAAACATTTTCTTACATGATCATATCTAACTGCATTAAAAAAAAAACAATTCTTTACTACACCCTAATACCTAACTTATGACCAAATTTCTTTGAGTATCTCAAAAAATTACCTTTCTACATTTGGGTTATTAGAATAAGGATTCCAGTGGGGTTCCTCCATTACATTTGGTTTTTGGTTGTTCTGTCTCATAAATATCTTCCAAACTAGTAAACTAGGAAAAGAATTCCATTAACCTGAAAATAAGTCTATATAAAAACACAGCTAATGACATTTTTAGGGGTGACCTATCCAAACCCCTGCCTGTGAGACCAGGAAGAAGACAAGACCCCACTCCTGGTTGTGAGTCAGAGGCCAGTTCAGTCCTGATAGCAATGACAGGAAAGAGAGAGACACATTGCTCGGGGTTGGACCCAAAGAGCAAGCTTAGCAGGCTGCTCCTTTGACCTTGAACATGTCATGCAACCTGCTCTGCAACCTGTCATATGTTCCATTTGGAGTTTCTGCATTCGTGCTAAGCAAGACTGGAGATACTCTTGACTCACATCACTGTGTGGCTGGAAGTTATATTTGCTCTTGGAACTCATTGAACAATTTCTCTCATTCTTTTCAAGAAGTGATCTTAAGATGGGCATGGTGGCACAATGCTTATAATCCCAGTATTCTGGGAAGCTGAGGCAGAAGGAGTGGAAGTTTGAGCCAGCCTGGGCAACTTAGTGGCTTAGACTCTATCTCAAAATATTAATTCCTAGTACCAAAATAATAATAATAATAATAATAATAATAATAATTGATTCTCTCCTCAAATCTAAGGCCTGGCACATAAATGCTCTACCACCGAGCTACATCCTCAGTCAAATTTTCTGAAAGTTTGGCTAATTTTTCTATTGAAGCACCTGATTCTAGTGTGTTCTTTTGGGGCAAATTCTTAATGATCCATTCATTTTCCTTTAAACAGAATATATACTCAAGCTATCTATGTCTTTTTAAATCAGAGGTTATCCTTTCAAGAGGTTTGTTGATTTAGGGTTAATTTTTCAAATTTTTCAAAAAATTTTCATGGTATTGAATAATTATTTATCTTTCTTCTTTTTCACATAATACTGCCTATTTGTATTCATTTTTTCTTGATTGGTCTCATTGGAGGTCAGTTTTTTCTCTTCACTATTATTTAATTTTATTGTAATAAAGATATTTGGATATTTCTAGATAGCAATCCACTGGATCTGAATTATCTGAAGTTGTTTAGAGAAAAGTGATATTACCTATTTCAACTGCCAATACTACCAAGTTACTCAAGATTCTATTTTAAATATTTATTTTATGAAGAAGCACATACATTACTATTTTCCTTCAACTGGACCCACATTCTGGGCAATTTAGTCTAGATTAGTTAAGGCAATTGCATTAATTCCCAGTTAATCTTACACTTTCCAATATTTCATACTCCCACTGATACTTATACACCAAACTTGAAATGAACATTTTTTAAATCTTTCATGCAGAAAAGCATGTTTATTTAATTATTAGGCAACAAAGACAGTTTGGGCTAGTCTTTTAAAAGCTGTAACAATAATTCCCTTTTGACTTTTACATTCTACAAGTATATAGTACCTTTTTATAGTTTAGATCCAACATGCTCCTCCAAAGCCTAATATTCAGAGGCTTTTGAAAAATGATTGGATTTAGGGGTGCTATATACTTAAGTCCACTGATGAGTTCATAGCTGACTGTACTATTTAAGTCAGGGTCTAGTCAAAAAAGGCAGGTGACCTGGAAGTGTGTACTCTTGGCCCGAGCTCCCCCCTTTCCTCTGTGCTCCCTCGAGGCCATAATGTGAGCGGGCTTACCCCACAGGTCCTTCTACCATGCAGCTTCTGTCTTGAAGATGGTCAGCCATGGACTGAACCCTTGAAACTGTGAGCTAAATAAGTCTCTCCTTCATTAAATTGGTAGTATTGGGTATTTTGTCCCAGTGGATGGGAAAGCTGACCAATATAACTTTGAATGTAATATGGGTACCAATTAAACTCTCCAACTCACTTTTTTTTTTCCACAGCAAGATGAAAGACTTCACCTTCTGGGGTTCACTAAATATTTATATAAATATTAATGTTTTGTATGTCAATCACAGATAAAGAAAAATCTATTTTCCTAGCTGCTGTTTAAACAATGATAGACCAAATATCGTGGCAAAAATAAGAGGTCCCATGTACTTTTCAGCCAGCTGCCTCCCGACAATGGTGGCATCTTACAAAACTGAAGTGGGACATCATGACCAAGACAACAACCTTGGCACAACAGATTAAGTAGGCTACTCTGATTTCACCACTTTTCATGTGTCATTGTTTTAGTTTTGTAACTCTATGATATTGAATGACACTTACACATTCATGTAACTACCACTGAAATCCAGATCCAGAGCTCTTCTGTAGTCACAAAAGAATGCTCTTGGGCTATCATTTTATTCCAAGGAGTTTTTAAGATGAGACCAAGTCTGTATAATATAAACAGGCTTATAAAGCACCTACATATCACTATTAGTAAGGGTAAATCAAGTCATTTGTTATTTAAAAAAATTTTTAGAACCATCTTGGGACCAAAACATAAGTATAAATGTCACTTTACTGTGGGAAAATGCTCATTAGCTATAAGTATGCACATCTTACAAAAGAAGTAAACCTCAGCTACCATTACACACTTTGCACTTACTCCATAAATGTGTCAGGAGAAAAGCTTTAGTAATCACAGCCCTCCCAGAGAGCCATGCATGTCCAGTAAGCATATTTCTGTCCACTTATAATGACTTCCATACAGAAGCAATCACATTATATTTAGTAAAAAGAGTTAAAACCAAAAATAGACAAACACCCTCAATATACACGACATGCATTTTGTCCCCCACAACTGAGAAAAAGTTTAATACCTTCAGTCAAAACACAGCAAGGACAACCTGAAAAGACGCATGGAGTCTCTCCTACACCACTTGGGCAGAAAGCCCTCACTGTGAGGGAGAGAGGAAATTAGACCTCTGACTACATCAGCATGCTCATGTCTTCTACAAGATCTGTTTTCTGGGTGCTTCTCTAATATCATCACCTCTGGTACGCGCCAGCTTCCCTGTGAGATGCCTCATGTGTGCTTCTTTTCATTTATCCCCCTTGGATTATGCCACAGTTCCAGTGTCTGTGGAGGCCTAGCTCCTATCAGTTCTGGAAAATTCTATCAGTTCAGTAATTATGGTCTCTTGTAAAACATGTATACTTGTCACTAATGAGCATTATCTTTAGTGTTTCTTTCAAAAATGACACCTAGCTCTAATTTATACTTTCTAACATTTGTGTGTCTTTTGTATCATTTATCTCTTTGTCTCTGGACTGGACCATTTCTTTAGGTCTGTTTACAAATTCAACAATTCTCTCTCCCACTGTGTTTAATGTGGGTTTTAGTTTTCATTTTAATGATTTTTTAAAATGATTTCTAATACTTGTAACTCTGTTGTCATTGTTTGGTATGCTCAGTAATTTTCAGTTGTCAGTAGTTTTATTTAGTATGCTATTCATTCTACATTTCTAAGTTATTGTCTTATGTTTTCATCTAATTTGGTGGCTATTTCCCAACATATAAAATCCTTGGAGGACTTAAGCTACGCTGTTCTCCTGATGTTCACTTTGGTGTTACATTTCCTTGTATGTTTGGGAACTTTTCATTTTTAGGTATTTGCTGATTGAAATTCACAATAAAGGTTTAAATTGATGTTGCTTTTGTCCATAAAAATGCATTTCTGCTTTGTGAATAACACTAGTAACCTGGAACCACTTTACCTCCCTTGGAGGGCCCCAGGTCAATGTGTGATCTCCGGGGACAGTTCCCTGCCCTGTCCCAGCCCCCAAGCTGGTCTCAGTGTACTGCTCTTTGCACTGACAGAGACCCAGCTTTTATGTTTATTTGCTCACAGGAACCCACTCCTGGGAGTCTCAAAGATGTCCCCAAGTCCCTGATCCTCATGCCTTAGGCATATTTGCTTCTGTTTATCCTGGACCTAGCTGTATTTTAACAGGAAGCCCCAAGGATTATCCACTGTGCAATACTTTCAGAATTTGAAGACTTTATTTTATCTCTTATGCTTGGGAAACAACATTTGGGACACATTCCTTTCAACTCTTGAAGACATTAAAAAAAAAACCAGTTTAATGTCTGAAGAGTCTACAGAGCAGTTTCACGCGCACATTATTACCTCATCCTTTTCTCAGTATAGTCCCAGAAGGGAGGCAGAGCAAGTATCACTATCACCACCAAATCAATAGGAATCCGAGGCCAAAGGCCATTGTGTGGCTTCCTGATGCCACGTACTTCTATGATTTCAACTATTCTGTTTATGCTGATACTGCTTGTATCTTTTCCATCTTGACCCCAGTGCTTTTTCATAAGGGATGGGTTTATTTTCCCGCCAGGTACATTTGTTCCTCCAGATGACCCTGTCCACTTGAAGACAACATGAAATTCACAAAACGAAATGTCACTCTGTACTGATCTGTCCCTAAACTCTCCCTCTGTCTACTTGGTCACTCCAAACTGTCCAATTCATCAACCACCTCTGTCAATTTTACCTTGTAGAAAGTACTGTGCAATACTGTAGCTTGGGCCTCAGGAAGGTTTTTACACTTAAATTGCCATGGGAGCTATATGTTTAACAATGTTCTTTCATCTTCAGAAATTCTAAAAATGTAAATGCAGTGGTGTTATAAGAAATTGATATGAAAAGTTGACTCCTTATTATACAATTATGTTTCTTTGTTAGCATTAAAAATTTTTCTTTTATAGCATATTACTGTTGGGATCCCAAATGTTCCCCAGAGGCTCCTTGTGTGGTGGCCTTCCCAGCTGATAGGCTTGGGGGAAGTGACCAGATCACAGCTTCCTGGGTGGGGTGGATCAATCCCTGCTGAGACGGTAATGTGACAGCATTGGTGGCTAGTGATAGAGGAAGTGGGGCCTTGTTGAAGGGCAGGGATCCCAAAGTGTGACCTTGGTCCCCAGACACTTCTTCTTTTCCCTCTAGTCCTCTTTCCCTGCTTCCTGGCTGCCCCTCCACACCCTCCACCACGATGCACTTCAGACCTAAAACCGACGGAGCTGGCCATGGTTGGCAAGGGAGAGCCAAAATGGAGCTTTACTCCTGTAAGATGTTTTTCTCAGGTGTCTTGTCACAGCAACAGTAAGTTAACATGCATCAGTTTTAGGACAAAATAAAAACTGGGCAGAAAGCACAGAGTTCTCATATATCCCTTCCTGCTTATTTGTGTAGTATATGCGTCATGATTGATGAGCCTATGCAGAGGTGCTGTTATTAACTGGTGTTCAGACTTTGCACTAGGGTTCACACTTGTTGTGCATACCATGGGTTTGGACAGATGCAGGATATGCGACCACAAGTGCAGTATCCTGTGGGGTGCACTGCCACAGTGGAGATGCTCCACAGCTGCGTGGGCTGGCGGAGACTGCTCGGATCCTGCAGGGGAAGCACGCTGTGGAACACCGCACCCCTGCAGATCCTGGCTGGCCCTGCTCCACGCTTCTCGGGCCCACTGCCCTGCTCCTCCCCTCCCTCCGCCCCAGCGCAGGGGCTCTGTCCCACTGCCGCCTGTTGGGTCCTTTGCCCATCTACCCCCCATACTGCAGGCACTGCCACCTTAGCCTGGGGCTGTTCAGGGGCCTCCAGTCCAGGTCCCTCAGCCTCAAACTCTACCCTAGAAAGACAGCAAACTTCTTTTTCTGTCCATCTTCCCTAGGACCTCATACCTCTGTCTTCCTTTGGCAATCTCTTGCCTGTTTGGTTTTCGCTGTCTCTTTGGTGGTGCAAAGGCCGGAACCCAGGGCTTGGCACATGTTGAGCTACCTTCCTGTCCCTCTTTGCCCTTTAAGATGCAACTTCTTCATGCCCTGCAATCTGAAACTGCCTTGTTATCCGTGAGCCATTTTAAATAAAAATACATTATTAAAGCCATAAAACAAGGATAGGTATGTCAAAGTTCTTTTTTCCTCCATCTTTAATAATGGCTTGGTGAAAAATGTCAAACTGAAACTTTTTTAAAAATATTGATTTTGTTTTTCTTTTCCAAGTACTCTAACCATGTACCTGCAGTAATTGATAAGTAACCATGTAAAGTCTATTCAGGCTGCTCTAACAAAATACTCATAAATGGAGATGCTTAGAACAGAATATTTCTCACTGTTCTAGAGGCTGGATATCCAGGACTGAGGTGCCAGCAGACTCAGGGTCTGGCGAGAGCTGCTTCCTGGTTCACACATGGAGTTGTGCTCTCACACAGCGGTGGGCACAAGGTGACCCCCTGTCACTTATTTCTTTTCTTTTGTGTTGCAAGGAACAAAATCCAGGGCTGTACCCTGTTAAACACAGGCTCTACTCCTGAACTGCACCCCCAGTGCCATGGGGTCTCTTTTGTAAGGGCACTTATCCTGTTGATGAGGGCCCTGCCCTGATGAACTCATCTTCCCACACAGCCCCACTTTTTGATACTGTCACATTCTCAACACACACATGTGCATCCAGTCTACTGCAGTGATGCAGTAATTTACATCTTCCTTCAGCACTGAATCCCAGGAAGCTTGTAGCTATAGTTTGGATCTTGAGAATCCCCAAAGTCTGTATGCTAAAGGATTGTCCCCAGCATGGCACTGCTAAGAGGCGGACTCTAGAGAGAGGTCTGCAGGGCACTGGGGTGCCACCTTGATGCAGTGGGACCCATCCATTTCTTCTTCCTCCCCTCTACTTCCAAGTCATGAGGTAAGCAATGGTGCACAGCCAGATGGCCCCATCATGGCGCCCTTCATCACCACGGGCCCAGAAGCAAAGGACAAACCGAAACCTCTAAAACCATGAGCCAAAAGAAACTTTTCTTCTTTGTAAGCTGATGACCTCAGGTACAGGTTAAAGTGATGGACAGTGGTAACATGGCTTCCTTCACTCCCTTCCTCCACCTGACCCACCCCTACCTGGTTTTGGTTCCCACAATGTCCCCTGGAAATCTTCAGCACTGTGTCTCTATTTATACTAAAAAAGATCACCTGCTGCACCAAAAGCCTCTTGAAGGCAGGGTCTATGTCGCTGTTCCCCTTCATTTCCCACACAGAGTCCCATCTCATGCAGCCCTGGTGCTCAAGGATGAGTGTTGGGTGAGCCAGCACTGGTGCTCTGTCCTGTGTGGCTTCCCAAGCAACACAAGGAGCCATAGCAGAACTCAGAGTCGACTCCAGGCCAAGCGATCTTTCCCTAAGACTCATGAGCAGTTCTCCAGAACACAAAGCTAAGCTGGACACCATACTCATCACATCTGCCCAAGTCTTTCTTTTTAACAGCAGCCCTACTGGCCCAAAATACCATTCCACATACTGCTTTACATACTACTTCAGAATGCAAACTCTGACCATGTTAAATTCAAATAGCAGAGGAAGGAAATCGATCCAATAAAATTACTTCCATTATATTATATTCAAGCTGACTCACAAATAAAAAAAGGTGGAATGGATTTCTAAATCATCCTTAATTCTGAGAAAAAGACTCCTGACTCACTCATTTCTCTTCCATCACATGACAAAATTAACCATTTTAAAGTGAAAAATTTAGCACATTCACAATGGAAAACCACTACCCTTAGTTGCTTCCAAAATATCTCCTTCACTCCAAAAGAAAATTCTTTAGGCAGTAGCTTCCCATCTCCTCTTCTCCCAGGCTGTGTGCTGTCTCACTGGAACAACCTGTTCTGGATGTTTTGTATGAATGGGACTACACACTAGGTGGTCTGCTGTGCCAGCTTTCTTTGTCCACTCACTGTGGTGGACAACTAATGATCATTTTGGAATCCTCAGCTGATCCAAGTCAGCATGCTGCTGGGTGTGGAGGGCCCGCCTGAGGACTGGGGCCAAACAGCGTAAAAAGCAGAAGTGGAGAGGAAGAGGTGGTGCTGTTGGTTCTCCTAGAGAAGCTGTCATGCTGGTTTCCTGATATGAACTTGCTATTCTTATCATTGGGGGAACTTGGGGACCTCATTATTGCTAGAGTGGCTGCAGCTCACTTTGGGGGATCTCTGGTCCTTACTTTGAGCATCACTTCCTGGCTCCAGAGAGGAAGATGGAGCACTGTTCAAGCACCTGGAGAAGCTTGTCAAGCTGGCTTCCTGGTATGAACTCGGCTAACTCTGTCAAAGGAGCTCGGGACCTCATTGTCACTGAGGATGCCTGTGGTACTTTTTTGGGAAGCTCTGGTCCTTACCTTGAGCATCACTTCCTGGCTCCAGTGCAGATCCCCCAGCCTGCTGGCACAGACCCTTCGTCCTTCTGGCACAGACTTTCTAGCTTCCACAGACCTTTGGGCCTTCCCAGTGCAGATCCTTGACACAGACTTACATGAGATATTGTCATGGGCTCTAGGCCTCCAGCTGGACCCATGCAGGACATTACCATGTGATCCAGGCCCTCAGCTGGATTCTTAGGGTCTCTAGAGTGAGGACAGATCTCCTGTACTCTTCTGCATTTGACTTCTTGGGTGAATAATAAAATAATCCTATAAATTATATGTCCTGTACTAAATTGTTTTCCTTGCAAACCCTGACTACAGCAAGCATCATGTTTTCAAAGTTCATCTCTGTTGTAGGCACACATTTCCACGTCATTCTTTTACGGTAGGATAATATCCCCTTGTATGGGTATACCGCACTTTGTTTACCCATTCATCCACCAAAGATCACTGGCCTCTACCTTCTGCTGTGAACAATGCTCCAAAGAACATGTATGTATAGGTATCGCAGTGCTCATTTCTGGCCCTTCAGGACCTATATTCTTTCATTCCCTTTTGCTGTCCATCTTCATCTCTCCTCCTCAGCTGTGACTCCCATGAGGTAACTCTGGAGGAGGTGGTAACTGTGCATCAGGATTTATTCAAAGCCTGCCCTGAACATAGGGGCTGTGAGCTCACCACCCTCTCCCCAGGGCCCACTGTGTGGGATGCCTGAGTGGAAAGAGGCTCAGGGGAATCAACGGCACCACATGAAGGGGCTGAGCACAGTGCCTGACATACAGTAGGCTCAAAATAAGCATTTGCCGACCTAGATAGAGATGAGGTTAATCTAGGGGAATTGCAGAAAAGATTAAGAGAACTCCATGTCACAGACCGAAAGCCAAAAGAAGAAAAGGATACCCCAGATCATATCGTGGGAAAGGTTACAAAAGAGGATGAAGATTTGCCAGAAAAAATCCTGGCAAAGTTGAAAAGCAAGGAGTCCTCATCAAATGGCAATTGTCTCCTTTTCTGAAAGAGCCTGGTATACAAGAAAAAATATGGGTCTGAGAGCTGACGATGGGAATCGAGAGGCCACTCTGCCTCTTTCGCTGAGTCAAGCAACAGCCATTTTTATTCCTGTTGCCTCCATAGTGTGTATATAAAATCTGAAAATTAAAAGATTTATTTTTTGGTCTTTTTGAGACAGGGTCTTGCTATGTAGTTCAAGCAGAACTTGAGTTCACTTTGTAACCCAGGCTGGTCTTGAACTCATAATGATCCTCCTGCCTCAGCCTCCTGAGTGCTGAGATTACAGGTGGGTGCCACCACACCTGGCTGAGATATCATTTTATCATGTATAAGGATATAGTTTCACAATCCCATTCATCATAGCATTCCTTGTGTTCACCATTGAGTGACCACCCTCTCTGCATGTGGGTGGTGACATCTATCCACGAGGTCAAAAAAGCACCGAGATCCTGTGTACCAAAAAGTCCCATAAACTTATTAAAGCCTCTCGAGACACTAGATGGTGAATTCCTGTTATTAAAGGGCTGCTTCATGAGGTTTTCTAGTATTGAAGAGAGTGTGTGTGCCTGTGTATGTGTGTTTTAAGATACCTTTACCTGGCCAGTAGGTTCTATCACTTCTACGAAAGCCTCCAGGTAGAAGGAAGGAGGTTGAGAAATCTGTCAGATGAAAAAAATCAGCCCTTGGCTAAGTGAGAGTTGGGCAACAGTTTCTCTCATTGGGTGGCAGCTTTAATAAACACTAAATCTTGCCTTTCTCCTCAGTGGGGCTTCTGACCATGACAATGGAACTATTGGGTTTAATAAAACATTCGAGTTTCAAAAACAAAACAAACAAAAAAAGCTACCAACAAGCCAATTCCTTCCTTCAGTTCCCAGGGTAACCGGGGGTTCATATTCCGATCAGATTACATCGCATCAGATGAGCCGTTATTATTTGTGGCACAGCACTGCGGACCAAATGCAGGGAAGTGGGGCGAGGCCTTTCTCAGGCATCCCCCTTACCCTGCTCCATGGGACTGGCACAGGTGGCCTGAGCTCCCGGGAGCAGGGCCATACGCATCCCTAGCTGCAGACACCCACATGCGGACTTGCTTCCCACTTCTAGTCAAACTAAGACCCACAGCTCTAAACCCAGATGTGATCCATGGGGATGGGTGTCTATGCCTCAGGGTGCTGAACACAAGAATGGAAAAAAACCACTGCCGTGGGGCATGAGTATCACCCTAGTCCAGCCGTCTAATTGGACACCCGAGCAGAGCAGGCCCATTCCTTTCCTTTAATAGGCAAAACTTGGAACCTCAGATCCTTGCAAAACACAACAGAATACTTCTCCCAAGACTGCTGTCAGAGAAAGTCTTGCCTTTTCTGGGGGCGCAAAGGCCTCTTGGGCCCTTCTGAGTAACAACCGGTGTTTAGCCCTACAGGATTCTAAGTGCACCTCTAGGGGCAGTTACCAAAAGCCAACCCATCAGACAAGCTCACTTGGACAGAGCCTTTGAGTGATGATCTGAAACAAAGCAGCAAACACCTACAAGGGATTGAAGGAGAGTGGGGAAAACCATGCCTTATTTCCTTAACCTTCCTGCTCTAAGACAAAGCAAAACAAAGCACCCACTTAACTTCTGGGTTAACCCAATAACCTTTACCAGAACAATGTTACTCTGTTTTGTACATAAGGCCCCAGGTGAGTGCAATCTGCCAGGGTGCATGGGTGATTTTACTCATAGACGGCAACAAAGATGGGTAACAAAGCCAGATGGACAAAAAAAGCTGGGAAACTTGCAAGTGTGACAGATTGGTTATATTTTCTGTTTGGTTTTGATTTACCAATTAGCACTTGGGGCAATGAAAAAAGCCATATTTGGGTTGACTTGTGGGCACATATTCCCGCCGTGCCTCGCCTCTGTTTTCTGGGGCCTTGGTGACAGGAGAGGCCTGGATTTGCTGCTTTGCAATAATTCCCATGTCTAACATGGCCTTGTCCTGTCACTGTGGGACTGAGTTTAGGAAAAACCCGGCTGGGGACGACAGTTCTTACCCAAGCCTATATCTGAGGGGAGGGAAGAGAGGCAGGGAGGCAAAGGAAGCAATAAAGTGGCCAAAGCTTTCTCAGTTGCACACACTCTTCTCCTCTGTTAATTCAAAACATTACACTTCCTTATTGGTACAGCCCCAGACAGCACATTCCTTGCTCTGGTGATTCAGTTCGTTTTCCTGGGAATGCAGCGGAGAGAGGATCCCCGTGTGAAGTGGCTGATCTGCCTCCGGATGGAGTCCAAGCTAAACTGCTTGCTTAACATTCTGTTTTCCCCGCAGCACAGCAGGTCTGCGCGGTGGGGAGAGGGGCGGGTGTCCACAGGGTGCGTGGCTCCATATCTTCCCTGCCAAGTCACAAGATCTCAAATCACTGACGATGAGATCAGCAAACACGCGGCTCTGCAGGTTTGGGAAAGGAGGGAAGAGCGCTAGCAGGGAGATGGGCAGGAAGGCGCCTGGGACATCTGCCCCTGGGTTTCAGGTTTGATTTATCAGGAGGACACTCCGTTTCTCTTCCTGACTGGTATTGGATAGAGGGAGTAGGCATGAGAATAAGGCACAGCTAATTATTTCAACTATCTTTGATGATCAGTGTCTGTCCCACAAAAATCTTCTACCAAAGCAAGTAGTAATCAGTGCAATGAATGGTCTGAATTTTAACTGTTTCTTTTCATAGCCTCAGATACCTAGACAAGAGCCAAGAGCAAAATAAACTATGAATGACATGGCTAGCCCTCAAATAATTCAAACCCAGGCTGACAGAGGCATTTCCAAGGGCCCCTAGAATGAGTGATCAAACTGCCCCTCTGAGCTCTGCTACACCCAGGAGCAGGAGGCCACCTGGGACACAGGTGCATCAAAGCCATAAGTCACCCAGGCTGGTGAGAACAACAAGTGAATGTGGCGCCTCCAACAGAAAGTGACTAGGCTAGAAGTGACCTGGTGGAGGAGGGAAAGAGGAATCAGATTCTTCAGAGCCCTTCTGAATGAAGGAGGATGTCCACCCTCCCAGGCCTGGAAACAAGGACACAGGAGTGTGTCCACAGGTGTCATTGTGCTTTATAGGAAGGTGGCAGTCTCAGCACCCGGGATATGTGGGGTCAGTGTCATCCTCTGTCCTGCTCCTGGGTGGAGACCCCAAGTGACCAGGCAGGGACAGAAAGGGAAATGTGGACCACATTTGTGCAATGCAGGTGTATTCAAGAACTTGGAATGACTCTGCTTTTATTTTATGGCTTCAAACAAAATGCTGTTAGGGAAGAAGCGGGCAGGTGAATATTCTCTCAGACAGGCTGCTGTTTGCTCAGAGTAGAGCCTCCGATGCTTGCCTAGAAAAAAACAATGCAGTACATTCTTCAAATGACAACTCGGGAAACTGTGTCTCTTAAAAGCACTAGTTTTGCAAGTTGCCAGAGATGCCAAGATTTTATGCTGCCTAACAATGCCAATGCAGGCCAGGCAAAGAAAAGCCCAGAAGGTCAATATGGTTTGAAATCTGCCCGTTGTCAGTGAACAGGCTGTGACTCCGCAGTGAACACCTGGAACCCTTCTGTGTGTCCCTGAGCCCATAGATGGTGGCCCACGTAGCAATCTGTTGGTTAAATCTCTCCTGTATTCACCTTCTCCCATCTTATTTTCCATTGTCCCTGACACTAATCCCACCTGAAATTGACAAGCAATGCTGATCACTGACACAGGAAAAAGAATGGGAACATATTCATTTCCAGGAAGGACCAACAGTCAACCAAAAAATAATCACCAAATTCAACAGATCTTTATGGCACATCTACCACAGAAAGGCATGTTCCAAAGCTTTCAGGATGACCTGGTCATCCACCCTGGAGGGCATACCATCCCCTAAAGTAACTTTAAAGGTCACCCATGGGCTTTCAGAGACATCGTGGAGAGACAGAACACTGCCTGGCTACTGAAGTGGACAGTTGGTCATGGCTTCCTACAGCCCCTCTCCCAAGGTCCTGGGAACAAACATTAACAACTCACCCGCTTCCTCCTGCTGCTGTCTGCCAACCAGAAAGGATCAGTCAGTGCCTGTGGTCAAAAGCAGGTTTGACGGGAGGGAGAGAGAGACCCTTGATAGAAGGAAGATTCACACTGGCACAGAAAGGAGGAGTGAAGTCACACCAAGATGGAGACATCCGCTACTCACTGCCCCTTGCGGTGCTCCTGAAGGAGCACTGGGCCATCTGGGTCCATCAGGAGGTGTGGGCCTGCCTTCCATACCATGATCACATCATAATTCTGTCACCTGCCCGAGTCCTCTGAGCTCAGTGTCCACCCAGACACACTCGCAGGTTCTCCCATGCTAGCAAATCCTGGCTGCCCTCATTGAGGTCCATGGAACCCAACTTGCTCACCACCCTCCTTCCCAGCATCACACCATCTCCACCAGTTATCTGAACAGCCACAATAGCAGCCTAACTAACGTGCCCTCCTGGCTCGACTTTGCTCTTACAGCCTGCTGTCTACACAGCAGGCAGGATAGGTCTTGCAAAATATAAATAAGGTGGTATCATTCCTTGTGCACAGCCTTCAAATGCCCTCCTCTTTCAGAATATAATTCAACATCCTTAGGGTGACACACAAAGACCAGTGGGGATTTAGGCCATGGTCTGCTCTCTGACCTTATTTCCAATTAAAACAGCTTTCTCAGCAAAGATGTTCTAACCCCAGGTAGCCCTGTAGCTTACTTGGCTTACTTATGTCTCCCAACTCCCTGCTCAAATCTTATCTCTTTGGATAGACCACCCCTGATCACAGTATGATCTGCTCACACTCCGTCCCCTTAAATGCCATTATAGTGGTGTCTTAGTTCACAAACGATTTGTTCCACCAATCTGGAAAAGATGGCTATGTCGCCCGATGTGAAGTCAGAGAACAGAAGTGACATTTGGCTAGATGCAGTAGACATGTGTGTCTGGCATCATATTGAGCTTATTAAACTATCTGCTTTCTCCACTAGAATGTGGTCTTCATGAGAATCAGAAGTATGTGATCATTTTTACTCCAAGTGCTTTAAATTGTGCATAGCACATGGGTGAGGGCAATAATTGTTTGAAAGAATGAGCAATCACCTCAACTATATTTTTTACATTGGTCAAAGGGAAGTAATCATACTGGTCTGCAGACCAATGCTTAATTAAATGAGATCATATGTGAGGAAGCATCCGGAAACACACAGTGCCATACTCTGGAAGTGAAAAGCAGGCTTCATCTCTTCTCTCCCACCTGCCTTGGAACAAAGCATTGTCAATAACTGAACCAGTGTCACCTTGTCTGAGCGCACTGTACAGATGTTCAGGAAGACAGTTTGAGACAGAGCTTGGTAGCTACCACAAGCCCTCAATTTAGAATGTTTTCTGTGGGAAAAAAAAATCAGGGATCTGGGAGAACATAAGATGAAATGCTTCAGGTACAGAATGTTGTGGAGAAAACTGAGCAGGGTAATGCATAATTCCATATTCCAGAAGTTTCAGTTGGGCCAGTGCAAGCCTTGAGGGGGTGGTGAGTTCACTGGAACAAATGCATGGGGTACCGTGGCCACTGCAGCATGGAGGTGCTCTGTGGTTTCCAGAATGACATTGCCCTCAGGCACGAGCCTCTAGGGCTTAAGGTTCCATCCAATCAACAGCATCCTGAAGGCTGGTATGAGTGGCTTCTGTAACCCAGGGTTTTCAAAGTCACACTGGTCTCTGGGTAATTTGTACCATTTTGCTTCACTTTGTACCACCGTTGCCTGTGGATGGGAACGATTAGGAGAAGGACTTAGAGGCAGTGGGGAAAAGCAGTGGGCGGGGGTCTAGGGAATTGGAGCTCGCAGGAAGAAGAGCAAGGAGACCTCAGAATCAGGGTGGGCAGCAGGGAAGGAAGGGAGGTTTTTCACACAGGCTCCCAGGATGAAATAAAACTCACAGTGCCACAGGTTGTGTGCTGTGATCCCATGTGAAAAGAGGCAAGGACAGGATGAGGAAGAGACTTTTAGGGACCTGGCCCTGCATGCAAAGTGAACAGCACAAAGAGGAGACAGGAAAAAAAGTGCCACCATTTCCAGTCTGGGACAACATGCACTGAGTTATCGGTGTGCTGGGCGGAAGTAGTGAGGAAAGAGGAAATTCATAACCAGAGCCTTGATTTAAATGAGCGCGCTCCAAGAAACTTTCTTCCTCCAGTTCCAAACTCTGCACACCTTTCCAATGTGGATTGTGTGGAATATTCTTAGAGGGAGCTTGGCTTGCGTCAGTGAGAACACACAGAACACAGACCATGTGCCAGGGTTTGTAAAGCAACCTGCAGGCACCACCTCAATCTTCAGAAAAGCACATGTGCATGCTGTTCCCATTACTGGACTGGTTTCTCAGCTGGGAAACAGTCAGAAAGGGAGGTGATTTTGCTCAAGGCCACAGGATCAAAGACAGCAGAAATGGAACTGGACCCCCAACCTGTGCAGCCCTCCTCACACTGTGTACCCACAGGGACAGTACAGAGCCCGTTCTGGTTTCCAGTATTATTGATTCACAGAAGGTTGCAGCCTTGGGTGTAAACCCCACAGGTATAGGGGATTGGCTGTCTTTATAGGACTATGCATGGGATAATACTATTTGCTTGCTTGCATGCATATATATATGCATATACACATCCATATACTTTCTTAAAGCCAAGAAGAATAGTTTAGTAAATTGGGATGATAGGATTATAGGTAACATCTATTGCCTCCTGTGTGATCATCCCAATTTTATAAATTATAACAACTACATTCTGTTTATAATAAAAATGCATTTACATTATTTCAAATAACAATTTAAAGTATATTCTCTAAATGTACTACTGATGGCCCCAAATTTCTTGACTCAACTTTCTCAAGCAAGTTGGTAAGCACTCTCAGATGACTAGGAACATAGCTAAAATGCCTTTTTCTGTGTGATTAAAAGATTACTCACTTGTAGTCCAATTTATGGTAACTGCTACCAAAAAAAAAAAAAAAAAAACCTTAAGAAACAAAAAACAAGGCTTCTGTTTCTGGTTGAAAATCACAGTATTACCTCAACCCCAGCTGGGAGATGGAAAAACAACATTTGCAACTGAAAGATCATCTTCATTTACATGCTGAGTCCTGGAAGAATATTTTAAGTGGGGAAAGAATAATTAAGTACAATTGCAATGGATTTCCAGATTCTCAGTCCCTAGGGCTGGAACTTTCTTGACAGACCCTTCTCTCTCTCCCTTTCCCTTTCTTTTTTGTTTTGTTTTATTTTACTTCTTTCTCTCTCCCTATCTGTTTGTTTGCTTGAGTTTGCCAAATTCAAATTTAAACAACTGTTTCTGGATCTGAGAGTCCAAGGTATCATGGCCAGGCATGCAATCCCTTCAACATTAGCACATAAATTGACCTGGAGGAACTCCAGGCCGATCACTATAAGGAGACAATGACATCCATATGCAATTAGACCCTGGATGGTCAGGTTTGAATTTCACCTGGATGTTTTTCTCCAGCTGCATCTTGAGGATAACACTAAATAAGACACAACGTGACCAGGCATCCTGTTCCCCAGACTGGGGGGTTTTCCAGGACACAGGCTTACAGCCTGAAACTAGTCCTAGGGCAAAACTAGAGCCATAGAATGTCTCTATCAGTAAAACCTCAGACCCTGGGAGGTACTCAGGATTAAGTCACCCACATGCACATGCACACAATCAGACTCACGGATATGCTTGTACACACACACACACACACACACACACATGTGCCTGTGTCTCACATCACAGCTGGTCTCTTCCCTTTACCATCTTCAGGCTATTCTCGCAACCCACCTTGTCATTATGAGTGATGCCTATACTTCTAATTACTCATATGCTTGTGTCTTGCCCTAATTGGACATGGGACATCCCTCTTTGAAATCTGGAACAATCATCTTACCAATTTCTTGTGTTTCTAAAATACAATCATCAGATCATATAAATGGTTTCCTTTTCTCATATCCCAATAACCTTTTCCCTATTTTGATATTGCTGTGGTTTGGATAAATACCCTCCAAAGGTCTACGTACTAAAAAGGCTTGGTCCCCAGCCCATGGCCTGTGAAGCTACCAGAAAGTAGAACCTGTAGGATATAGGGTCTGGCAGGAAGAAATGAGGTGCCTGGGAGTGGGACCACGAGCGGATATGAGGACCCTGGTCTCTTCCTGTCTCTCTCTTCTCTCCCCAGCCTCCATGAGATCAGCAGCCCTCTTCATCCTCATGCTCCCGCCATGATGTCCTCATGGCCCAGGCCCAACACTGAGCCAATGAATCGTGAACAGAACCTCTGAAACTAAGCCAAAGTAATCCTTTCCTCCTTCCAAGTTAGTTTTCTCAGGTATTTTGTCACAGGGACAGAAAGCTGACTAGTGCAGATCATCAACAAATCTAAACATGTGAGCCTCTGACCCAGAAGGACTTTGACAGTGGTATGGGATGTGGTCTGATGATTGTGAGCAGCTGTGTTCCTTTTTTTTTTTTTTTGCCATAAAGGGCCATGCAGAGAGGCTCAGGGTCCCCATGTCCTACATGGGGCCCCTTGGGTTGAGCCAATGTTCTGGCTCTGATAGTGACCAAGACAATTAGAAGTACTTCCCTTTGGGGCCTGGTTCATGATTAAACATTGTCTACCAGAAAGAAAACCTCTGGAAGCTCAAGGCCACAACAAAGAACTTTCTCCAGTTGTGTGTATTGCCAACATGGGACTTGCATAAAGATGCCAGTTATTGCCTACAGCTGTGAGGAAACTGGGGTTAAACAACGTCCAAATCAGAATGAGAAGTGCTGAAATATCCCACAAGTTGTGGCAGTGAGTTAAATACTACAATTCTACAGGGAAAAATGAAAGCGTCCAAAAATCTTTTCAATTTTTTCCCCAAACCCACTTCAGCAGAGTGAGGTATAAAATGTCCCCCAAGTATAAAACAAACACATTGCCACACATTGCTATTATCTTACATTTAAACAAAGAAATGTTCAGGAACACTTTTTTAGACTTCCAGGGCAGTGAGACTAAGAAATCTGGAAAGTATCCCTGGCTCTAATCAGTACATATTTGCTTGTTTTTGATCTACTGCAATTCTTTGTATTTTATGAATTCTGAGAAAAATCACCAGAACAAAACAGTTTCAGCCACGGATTTGGTATATTTCATGCTTTTTAAGTATTTTCAAGGAAACAGTCCAATTATAAATGTGTTAAAAACAACAATGACATGTGGGCATGGAGACAAGATCTAAATTTATTCACCTGTTGAACCCACAGCACTGCTAACCACCCAGCACAGATGGGACTGGCTGCTTGGGGAATGCTGGGAGAGCAGCTTCCCGTTCATTTCCAGACTTCGACTGCTTCACTTAATGCAAGGTGGTCGCACCAGATAATTCCCAAAGCCTATTCCACACCACATCTCTGTAATTCCAGGAAGAGTTCTGGATAGTCTTATGTTCTGGTGGGCTGAGGTTTAAGTTACACAATGCACTTTTAATTCAGCTTTAAAAGACAATTCAGTTTCCTTTTAAAAAGAATATATTGACATCATTGTTTATTGAGTGGCAGCTTAGGGAACCTCAACATTAGCATCTAGCAAACAAGGAGGTGAAAAGTAAACAATGTAGAACACATATGCCAATCTTCCTTGCAGAAAAATGTCAGGACCAAATAGGAGCGTGAGGCATGTAAGAGCATTTTGCAAATTGTAAAGCTCAAAGGCAAGGCATTGTTCATGAACCAGGCTAAATGCTTGCTTGGCCAAGAATCTACTTAAAAGTTAGCTTCTCCAGAGTGAAAATGGTTGTGGGGAAGTGGGACCTGAACCGATGTTCACCTTTACATCTGAGTTTATCTCTTCCTCCTCAGAGTTCAGAACAATAGATAATTCTGAATGAAAGATTAAAAGGATTTAACTGAAGGACTGGATCTTAATAATTGAAGTATCATCCCAATAAAAAGATCAATCAGTTATAACCTATCTTACAAATAGAGGGGAAATCATTTTTTGCTTCTATATGAGTCTATGATCTTTTCCTCTAATGTCATAGTGGTTTTTTAACCTGTGTATGTTAGCTCTCCATCACTCTAACAAAATACCTGAGATAATCAACTTGCAAAAAGAAACAGGTTATTTTGGTGTACAGTTCTGGAGGTTCCAGTCCATAATCAATTGACTTTGCTGCTTTTGGGCATGTGGTAAGGCAGTACATCTTGGTAGGAGCAGGCAGCAGAGCAAAACTTCTCATCCTGTGGCCAGGACGCAAAAGGGAGAAGAGGAAGTGACCAGGATCCCAATATCCCCTTCAGGGCCACCCCCCATGATGACCTCACTTCCTCCACTAGACCACATCCATAAATGTTCCACAATCTCCTAATAGTATCACCCTGGGGACCAATTCCCCAACATCTGGGCCTCTGAAGGGCATTCAAAATCCAAACTATAACATAGGCCAGTAGTGGCAAACCTATGGCATGTTGCCACAGAGGGGTATTTGTTATTACTGAAAGCTCTAAAAAGTTCACCATCACTGTATAATCCATTAAAGCATTCTTTCAAGTAAGCTTGACATCAAGAGAAAAAAAAAACAAAATGATAACTAATACAAACTATTTTCTGATATTCAAGTACATTTAGCCAAGTTGAACTAGTTCTCACAGTTTAGTCAGTAAAGAAATCACTAGTCTGAAATAAAGGTTAGCACAGGAAGAAAACAATTAATGGGTATTTAAGTGAGAGGCTTTCCGCTAGAAGGGTCTCTCTGAAATTTTGTTTTAATCTCACTTGCTGCATAGATCCACCCTGGCTGAATGCACTAAAGTTCCCCTACCACAGTCCCACCATGATATACCACCCTCATTTTGGTCCCAAAGCAACAGAACCCACCAGCCATGAGCTGAAAACACCAAAACTGTGAGCCAAAATAAACCTTTCCTCTGTTTTTTAAAAGGATTTTTTTAACCTTTCCTCTTGATAAGTTGTTTATCTTATGTATTTTGTGACAGTGACTGAAAGGTAGCTCAAACTTTAAAAGAAAAAAGCAGGGCGATTCCAGGATGAGGGGGTACTTGGTGAGGAATATGGGACCTTCTGGAATGTGTGAGCAGCCTGGTTGACAGCCAGTGCAAAACAAAACAAAACAACAAACAAACCAAATGAAAATGGGGACCTCAGTCCAACAACCACAGAGAACTGTATTATTCCAGCAACCTTGAAGGAAAAAAATGGGACTAGCCACTTCCTCTCAGCCAGCCACCAGGGGGAGGCACACCCAAGAACAGCTGAGTTTTGTTCTGAGTCTCTGGCTGGAGAAAAGGGTGTCCAGGAAGGTGCATCAGGAGCAAGGGGTCACCCTGTAAGCTGGCTCTTTGTTCCAAGGACTGCTTCTCATTCAGGGGTTCAGAATGCAGGGAATTCCTGAAATCTACTGATGAGAGATACTAGGATATATGCAGATGTTCTAAGACATTCTGACTTGCAATGTTTTGACTTTTATGATTGAGCAAAATTGCCGAGTTAACAGCAACTGTATGTACTTTGAAATCTGAATCTTGATCTTTCCCCTGCCTATAATACTCCCTTACCATTTCCCTCTCCAGGTCACAGCTTGCAGACAACTACGCCTTCTCAGGGGGGTACTGTAGATATGCTACTAGGTGCCGTGTTCTCAAGCTGTGATGTTCATTAGGTTAGGTGTTTCCTGTGCATTTTAACTGGTGAAACTTTCAATGTATAATAGGTTTATTAGGTTATAGTTCCATGGCAAGTCCAGGAGCAGATGCACATCTTATATAGTGATTTACTTCAAACCTATGCCATTCCAGCAAGTATTGGAGGTGTTTTACAAAATCAAGTCATGCAGGATAAAAATAAAGCAAAAGAAACTGCCAGTGAAGTAATTCACAGAGAAGCTGCAAAGAAAAACCCTAAACCAGGAGAAAGTCCTTAGCAACCAGCAGCTGTGTTACCGTGAACAAGGGGCTCAATGTCCTTCATAAACACAGTAACAAAATTCAGTCTTTGAAAATATACCGTGGACATTTTCAAGCTTTGCATATTTTAAATTCAATTGTAATATTTTTCTTGATTTGTACAAGCTCTTTACACAATAGCTTTTTACCATATTTATTGTCTATTTGCAACAAATATAACATGGTTAATGTTGTCAATGTATTTAAATATATATATACACACATATATATATATATGTTTTTGATCTACTGCAATTCTTTGTATTTTATGAATTCTGAGAAAAATCACCATTCCTCAGGACTTGACTGTCCTCATTCAAATCACTTCAGTGAGAGGGTGGGTCTCAAATTCCCAACTGAGAATGCGTCTCTCTGGGGAACACACATTTGCTCTAATAGGGGTCCTGTTCTCATGGCAAATGTACATGAGAAAATTCTGAGAAAAATCTTTATATATATATGTATAAAGAGAGGACAAACACAAGATCTTGTGCATGTTACCCCCTCAGCTCAATTTTCCTTTTACTTTTTCATATAGGCTAATATATGAGTGTATATATATATATGTATATATTCCTTATGCTCCTGTTACTTTATAGCTAGAATTCATTTCTTCATCAGAGACCAGCTAAATAACCACTTTTATTTTCTTTCATTTTGTGATAGTTTTAATTTTGTAAATTTCTCTCGTGCCTAACTATTGATTTTCAAAACGCGTCTCAGGTTCAAGCCAACATTCACAGGAACCAAACTGGAAAATGAAACCTTTTCTAAGGTGGAAAGTTACTTAGATATTATGTAAAATCAATTCTCTATCGGTCCTGAGAACAGATTCGCTTATTGTTCCTCTCCACAAAGTCCTTCCCTTTTCTCAATCCAATCATAACAACTCTCTCGCAGTATATGAAATGTACAAGCCTTGATCCAACCCAACCCGAACCCAAAGCACCCAAAGCAGTGTTGAACTTGGAAGCTCAGTACTGGGCTCACGCCCTCTGCCCAGTTTATCACCGTTTCAACACCTGCCTGTGCTAACACTAAGCCCAGGACAGAGGCCCAGCCCCGCTCTTTTGTAACCATTTGTACAGCAGTTATTTTCAATCCACATTTTTCATTTCCTTAAAGATTTCATTTAAAAAAAAAACCTACAAACATATTCATCACACCAGTCTTTTTTTTTTTTTTTTTGGTGCTGGGGATCAAACTCACGACCTCGCATTTGCTAAGCTGGCACTGAGCTAAACCTCCGGCTATCACGCCAGTCTTAGCCATCAGAAAGAAGTTAGATGCTTCTGTTACAAAAGTGATCTAGAGAAAGCATTCTCAGCACCGTAAGAGTTTAACCCGGAAACTTTTAAGGGACAAAGAAGGACTCATGTGAATTTAATAAAGAGGGAAGAAAGATGTTAAAGAGACAATGAGGAGGGCTGGAATCAATTAGGTCAAATTATACCGTGTTACATGTGTAAAACTCCTCCTGTTACAGTTAAGGGAAGGAGCGGAGGAGAACACAGCCTGAACTTAGGCCCCATTTCAGAGCATGGGGTGTTCTGTAAACACTATGTCCTCAGTCAAGTCACTTCAGTGAAAGGGTGGGTCTCAAATTCCCAACTGAGAATGCTTCTCTCTGGGGAACACACACTTGCTCTAACAGGGGTCCTGTTCCTATGGCAACTGGTGGACAAGTCGACACAGTAACTAGTCACCCTGCCTGAAGTTTATCCCTACAAGTCAGGCCCCTTCTCAAATATGCCTTCTCATCTTCTCTTCTGACATGGATTTTTCTTTCCTTTTTAAGACATTTTATCCTGTAAGGAAGCATTTCCTGTTTTATGAGCTGATGAGATGAATCTTAGCCCTGGTGGGCAACTATGTATCTCTGCCTATTTTTGGATCTGACCATTGGACCCCAACTTCATGGTCCTGAAAGGAGCTGTGGAAGCCATGCATCTAGATGGGGTTTTCTGGAACCAGCAGAGAGTTGGTGTGAAGGGCAGACCTGTTCTCTCAGGTACCATGGCTACCATGGCTACCTACAGCTGAAGATGACGGTCTGTCTAGCAGCCAGGTTCAGCAAATGACCTTTGACACAATTTAGCAAGACTGCAATTTACCAAATGGAATCTTCTAGGCCTAAAGTGTGAGCTGTCCTGAAGTAACACTTATGAGGTCTTCTAGCATTTTCCAGTTCCCAAGTGAAGTCATTTTCTTATATTAAATAAGAATAGGGTGGAAAAAAATAGCTCAAAGAGGGTTTCAGAGCCAAGGTTCCCAAGAGTGGCAGTGGCCGGGTTAGAATGGCAGCCCTGGCAGCAGTGTTACTCCATGCTGTCACTTGCCCCATGGGGACCTACACTTTCAGGCTGTTTCATTTCACTCTCTCACTAAGAACCAAGTTTGGCCAAGGTGGTAGAGAAGCAAGGTCAGAGTATGTTTGGTCTCTTGTGCACTTTGAGATTTCCCTTCTCTCAGGACAAGTACATTTAAATGCTTTATAAAAACCAGGATAGAATGAATGCCATGAGGAATAATCAATCCCTCAGACCATTAGGAAGATTCCCATTGTCTAGTTTTCATACTTCATGAGCTTTTAGTTCGTAACGTAAGAGAAGGAAGATTGAAGATATGTAAATACTGTGAGCCACTCAAGGACAAGGACTTTCAACCTTCTCATTTACTGTTTCAGACCTTGAATCTGGTGCACAGGGCCTGGTACTAACTCAGTCTCTCAAAAGAGTTTTGTAGGACTGGGGATTTAGCTCAGTGGTATAAGTGCCTGCCTTGCAAGCATGTGGTTGTGAGTTTGATCCCTGGTATCGAGTTAAAAAAAAAAAAAGAGTTTTGTGCATGTCCAAGCTCCTACACAGGTGTGGCTATACCACCAGCTGCCTCAGCTGCCTTTGGCATGGTCACTTGGGCTAGGTTTACTGTGCCTCAGGGTGTTTTTTGCAAATTTGGGATATTGAATTGATGTTCCCTAGTAGCCCTGGAAACTTTAAGAATCACATGGTTCTCTGTAGCTATTTTCTTATACTCTGGGAGGTCATATAACTTGAGTAGCACCATTTCATTATTTATGGATAATATGAGCAACAATCTGGAAAAAGGTTCAATTCTTACTCTTCAGAAAACTAAATAAATATATGTAAACATAGCATTCTTAAAATTTCCCTCATCAATACATACAATTAATCATGAAAGTAAGATCCAATGTTAGGGATGTATAGAGGATATATTTATTTTTTAAAATGGTTTCAAACCTTTGGTCTAATCTCTAATTTTGCATATGGTAGGTAGTCAAATATTTGTTCAGCAGAATAAGTGGTCTCTTGGTACAAAGGATTGTGCAGAAACAATATATTTTAGTTATCAAAGCTAGTTTGCCTTAATTCTGCTACCTTTGTAAATATTTTATTCCCTGGGACACTTCCAAGCATTTAAACCAATGGGACTTGTTTGTACATAGCAAGACTTTTTCTCATGCTAAATAAAGAATGAATTCAAATACTATCACATCCTATTCATCCACTGGGCTACAAACCAACCTACACACACACACACCCAAGTAGCATTTGCAGTAATAACCATGCCAGACTGTTTTACAGAATCTGAAGATTTCTCTGAATGGTGGTGAGGGAATGTGATCAATGGTCAGGAGCATCCTCTGGATTCCATGGTTTCTGGCATTCCTCAGGAGGAGGAGGAAGAGGGCAGCATTTAGTCTGCATTTAATTTTTAAACCACATTTCATCCTTTTCCATCTTACATAGCCACACACAGGGAAAAATCATGTTGCTCATGCTACGCATTCTTTGTCCAATTCTTCTGGGCTGTTCTTCCATTTCTGTTTAGAACAGCTAATCTTTCGCAAACCTGGACTGAGCACAAGAAGCACATTTTGCACTCTAACCATCCAAACATAAATAAGGTTTCGACACCATTAACCCTTGAACAATCACTTTTTCCTGGCTGTGAAGCCAAGGAAGGTTCAGTAAACATGTATCTAGTTTCCACTCATTGCAGTGACTTTATCACAAGTTACAAGAGCTACCAGAAAGTTCCACTTAAACAAATTTGAGCCAAAAGGTTTTGTTTTTTGTTTTTTGTATCAGTGATCGAACTCAGGACCACACGCTTGCAAGGCAGGCGCTTATGCTACTGAGCTACATCCCCAGGCAAGCCAAAAGTTTTTTAAAAGGATGAATATTCAGGCCACTGCTTCTAAATTTTCATCAGTGTAGATATCAAAATAGGTATATTTCTGTATTGGGCACTCAATGGAAGAAATGGAGCCCATGTCAATGCTTTAAAACTAGCCCTAAATTTTCCTAATGATTATAAGTTCTCATGAATCTCAAGGCACAAAAGTCCCAATGGGAGCTGGATGCTTCTGGATTAGACTAGCTAAACAGTTGCTTGGCTTGTACTTTCCAGGAAAATAAAATTTGACAAGTTTGGTGCCTGTTGGAAAGGAAGAGGAAAGCATTTGCAGGGACCATCCAAATCTTTCTTTAGACCTCCCATGTCCTAACAACAAATGCAAAGTTTAAAACTGATTGTTCCCAAGTTGCAGGCCCCGGAGAGTTAAGCGCAGCACAGATATTCCAGGCAGTTGGTTTTGACAAGTTTGCAGTGGTTTTCCCATGAGATTCTAAACAGTTTCTGGTAAATGAAATGTGTGTGGTTTACAGGTGTATTTCAAAGTCTCTCCCTTCCCCTCCATCTGTCAGGAAATATTCGGATACTCATGTCTGTCTGAAATATGAGCTGATTTTAAGTGCAACCTTTTCATATGTGTATGTTCTTGTTTTAGCTTCTAAAGACTTTCAGTAACACAAAAAGAACTGGTATTCTTGCACAGAGGTGTAATACACTTGCACCACAGTCTTCTAGATGCATTTGAAGGCTGTATTTGAGGGTGAAGTCAGTCTGTTCTTATTGGTGTGGTCTGAGTTGTTCTCTTTGTGATTGATTCTCTCTAACTTCCAATATAGCATTCTCAAACTCTGAATACATTGGAACCTACCAAAGGACCAGTGAAAACAAACTGCTGGGCTCCATATCCCTAGATTTTCTGATTTAACAAGTTCCCAGGCAATGTGGATGGCCTATGGACCACACTTTGAAACACTGCTTTATGTATATGAAACGACAAGAATAAGACCTAAGCTTAAGGTTCCCATGAAATGTCTTTCTCTCCTCTAAACACAATGAATCATAAGGAGAACTACTACATAGGATAATAGCCTGCTGTTTCTATTTCTAAGAGCAAAGGGAGAATTGACCAACTGAACTGAGAAACGATAATGTTTTAAGGGTTAAGAATCAAAACAGAGTGGCAGAGAGAACGTAGAAACCTCTTGTCAAGAGGTTATTAAGGCTAGGGACAACTATTAATGTAGTGCTGTGATTTAAATAGGACAGGCAGAGTTAGAAAATCCTATCCTGTGATAGGTGAAGATTTTCATTTTCTACCTGCCTGGCTGCATTGGATTAATTAGCCTCATGATAAAGTGTGAAACTTTAATCCTTACCTACTTTAAAAAAAAACTGTTCATCAATCTAATCACAGCTCAGTACATTTAAGTGGAAATTAAAGATTCTATCAGAATATAAAATATTTAAAGTCAAGCAATCCAAACAAAGAAAAAGAAAAGTACAGGAAGACCATGCTAAAAATGCCCTTTCATGTGCTTCATTTGTTTAAATCATTTTGTTTTCTAGTTGTCTGGACCAAAAGATTTAAGTGTTCTTTAAAATTAGTGAAAATAACATGAATTGGGAGAATATATTCTTATAACAAAAAAAAAAATCCATTCGCAAATCAAAAATTCCTGTATGGAGAGAAAAGAAATCACAATTTACACATGAGAAGAATTATATAAATCTAGGATGACAGTATAAAGGGTTAAATGATGTCTATATGTAGGTGATAAATTGGTTAGCAATACTAGAAATGGGACATGGGAAATTCAATTTACAGGTTGGCCATTCATTCTAAGCCATGATCGCCAAAAAAAGCCAGTTTCACTGAGTTGGGTTGAGTTACTTGTCTGTGTCACCACCATTTGAAGACCTGGCTCCCCATGTGTGAGAGTCAGAGAATGTCCTCAGGGGGCCAGAGATCCCAACAGCAGCGCTTTCCACATTTCCCTGTGGAGGCTGGCACCAAGCAGTTAACTTGACATCTTACACAGGCTTTGCAGACATATGTGGGATGTTAATCTTCTACAGTGCATCCAGCCACACAGGGGACCCCAAATCTCAGAAGGCAGCAATGTTGGCATGTGAAAAAAAGCATTCTCTCCAAATGGACACTTCGCACTTCTGCAGAAGTGACTGTGACTGGAGTTATATGTCACTCCGACAGGAAATAAATACCCTGAACTGTGCCTTCCACGCTTATCTCACTCGGTATGGGATGCCTCCCACAGATACTTTCCATACTGGGGCATCTTTAGGACTTTAATGGCCTTCTGACTTCTGTGCTAGAATATTTTATGATCTCTACTGACTCTCAACATGCTCTTCATGGGGTTTTATTTTGCCTTACATGGTCCTATAAGGGCTCTTCAAAAACTGCAAAGCTCTTGAACCAAATATTGACACTGTTTGTTTTCCTACTCATTATGAAGTATGTGCTCGTGGATTCCCATTCATTCCTGCAACTTGAGACCTCGGTAAAATCCTAATGGGGCTAGATCCTGTTCCCTTCCCAAGTACCTGATGGAGCTGTACAACTAAAATTCCACCCATCCTAAGCTGTTAAAATAAGATGGTGGGAAAGATGTGATTCTTCAAATGAACCCAAACAGAAAACATGTGATTCTTCAAATGAACCCAAACAAGGAACAGCAGCATCTCAAGATTTTGAATTAAAAAGACTTCAAGTTTCATTCCACTTTTCCAGATGACAGCAACCGAGATCACAATCCTGTGTGTTAGACAGATAGGGATCACCTCACATACCAGTATGTCAGTGGGCAGCCTCGGAATCCAAAAGACAGCATTTATGAGCTCCACACTATGCAAGGTTGACAGTGAGCTTGGCAGATTATTTTTGGTTCTACAGAAAGGATGACAGATGAGAGACAGACAAAGCTCTATTACATAGGAGAGACCCTACAGGGGTTCTTGCTGTTACTTGTCTATTAGATTTCATAGACTCTCTAGACAGGGGGCAAAAAATCTAAATAAGCAAAGAAAATCTACATTGGATCAACAACAATATTGTATACATAGGATTCCACTTTGAATACCAGTGCTTAGAATTTAGTAACTTCTAATGAGAGATTTTATCACTCTGGCATGACCCAGGAATGAGTTTATAAACACTAGTTAGGGAAGGGGTAAAGAATCTATGGTTAATGGCTTTATATGTATGTATAAATATATGTATATGTTATAGAATGAGATGTGAAATATTTTTAGATGATCCAGTCCTGGAAATCACATGATTTAAAACAATTTGGTAAAAAAAAATAGTAGTATATATTTTCCAACTGTCTATTTATCTATTGATTGATTTATTTTGTGGTTTTGGGATCAATCTGAGAATGTCCTACATGGTAGGCAAGCACTACCATCTACAGAGAGCTACATCCCCAGCCCTTATATTTGTTTAATATCAGTCCCAAGCTTGCCTTCCTTTACCTGGCCCTGTATAACCACCTACTACCCAATTCTTAATGCTTAGCATAGAAGTCATTTAAAGGGAGGAGCATGTCTGTGTGTGTTTTCTCAGCTCAGCACAGACCACTAGACATTTCTAGTATGAACAAGAATATTCCAATTATAGGGAAAGATAGGAGACTCCTAGCATCACCCATGTGTCTCTGGGTTCTAAAAATCTTCATTCCATTAAAGGTAAGACTTAATGTCAAATTAGTCATTTAAAAAAAACTTTGATAACAATGTTCATAAAGCCACCTGAAAACTCTGATCTAGTAGTCACTATGTATAAAACCAAGACCTCTACAAACTAATAAAGAAAAAAGAAAAGGACAAAAAGGAAGGAGCATTGAAACCAGTTTATATAAAAAGATGGCTAGTAGCAAGAAGATACAGATTGTAACCTATTTTAAGTGGAGAGAATCAAGAAAAAAATTACTCAAAGTGAGGTAAAAATAAAGTTATCCTAAGTTCTGCTGTAATTTCCTGGCTTTGTGGCTTTTCTTCTAATTTACAGTCTAGAATAATCCTAAAAAGATCAGAGTTCCTTAGCTTGGTATTTGGGTTCTCCATTAAATGGGTCACCCACCTCATTTAAGATATGTCCATCCCTTACAATGCTCAGATATGGCTAGAAGAAGTTACCCCAGGTTCCCCACCACCACTTTTTCCTCCTGTTTATCTAAGTTCACCATGTTAGAAAGGGTACTTACTTTAGGATATAGAAGAGACCATGGGGAGTTTATGATTCTCATTTTAGGAGGGGAAAATACAGTTATAGTAATCACTATTGTACTTGGTGGAAATTACTTAACCACATTTTATCCAATTTAAGAAGCTATGTTTAAGCACTCATTTATGTAACTGCTAAGAAAATTAGGACCTGGTCCAGGTGTAGGAACCTCATAACTTCAATGAATGAAAATATTATATTCCATAAACATGAGCTAAGATTAACATTAGTAAGAATGAAATAGGGGGGAAGGAATGAAGCAAGGTGGGAGGAATATGAAAAAGGATTTTAAAAGGGAAGCAAGCTGCATTATGTACACACACCCACTCCCCAAGAGGATTGTAAAATGTATATACTACAAACAGGTACTACTAAAAAAAAAAAAAAAAGCTGGTGAATCAAACTTTGTTATCCTCCCATTTATTATATTCAACTTTATTTCAGTCTGGTTTTTGAAAACTAAAGAGTTGTGGCCCAGCAAATTCAATACTTTTGCCTTCATCTCCTTGGACTGCAGAAATTCCATAATCAGGCAGTGTTTTATTATTTGTTCTGAAAAATTAACACATTTACATGGCAAGATACTGAACAACACAAGATAATATATAATTAAAAGTAAATTTCTCTTTAGGTCAGCTTCCAGTTGCCTCTCCAGAGTTAATCACCTTATTTATATTTGGTATATCCTTCCAACAGCAATTCTAAGCACTTAAACAGCTAATATGCGTACATCTATATCTGTTTTTAATGGAAATGGTAGCATTCTAAAAAAACACCCAACAATGAAATACAAAAGCACTCATAAGTCACAAAGAGCTGGTACAGAAGGGAGACCACACCCGGGTTGAGAAAACTATGGGAGAAAAAGCAAAGGTGATGGGCTTATCATATATACCAAAGCTTGAAGCATAGTGTTTCTTGATATGTAGACATAATGGCATGAACTAAGTCTTGAAAAGTAGAAAGTGTAAGGGGCTATAGAGGTTGGCATTGAACTGGAGTTTAGTTTGCATGATGGGAAGAAATGAAAGAAAAGACAATTGGAGGGACACTGAGTTCTGGCTAGAAGGTAATAGGGAGTCCTAAGATATCCATGCTGTACCGCAGCCCATAGAGACAAATGGAAAGATACCTAAAATTATGTTGCAACTGTGATCAAACCTTTCAATGGATCCTTGTTGGATCAAATCCAAACCTTTCCATGAACAATAAAGCCTCTGATAGTCTTCTCATCACCTCCCTCCCTAGCCTCTCTCATCTCTTCTTCTCATTGACCACTAACTGACCCAACTGCAGCTGTTCCAGTCAAACTCCTTCTACCTTGGGGTAGTTGTAAATGCTGCTCCTGTCTCCTAGACTGCTCCTCCTTGGCTCCTGATACTGCAAATCCTTCCATCCTTTAGAAGGAGGGATCTACAATGACCAACCCCATCAAAATCTGCTACTGTCCTATCCAGCCCTTTACATATTTTTTTGCTAGTGCCCATCATGGTTTGAAGTGATTTGATGTCTATTCAGTTTACTTGTCTTTTGTGTCTCCCTCCTTTGAATAAAAGATGCATCAGTGTAACAACTATGTCTCTCGCTACTCTTGATCTCTCTCAACTCTCAATTTGTCATCAAGCACTTGAGCAGTGTGCAGCAGAAAACAGGAGCTCAATGAATATTTGTTGAATGAGTAAGTGAATCCCTAACCCTTTTTTCCCTGCCTTCCAGGCATGCACTCTAATCCAGCATGCTGGATGGTCCCCAGACTTACTTGGTCTCACCATTTGGACCATAGATGTTGCCTGGGAATCTCTCTCTGCAATGAAGAAAACACATCAACTCTTCATCATCAGATGATAATCAAAGGCACAGTCTCAATTCATTCAAAGACACTGCAATATCCCTGTCCTTTTAGAAACTGGCTCAAAAAGAGCACATCCTGTTGGCAGTGGTGACAGTATCTATCCTTCCCTGCTGGTCAAGTGACTGCCCTGCCCTTCCCTCTCACTGATGGGGTAAACACTAGCTGATCAAATAGTGTTCTTACTCAGCCATGCCTCCAGTGTTGTGCTGAGCACTGCCACGTCATTATCTCCATCATCTTTGCCTTGATTACTACATTCCAGAACTGTGATATATTTCTTCCTCTAAATTAAGTGGTCAGATGAGAACGGTCTCAGTTCTGAAAAGCTTACAGACAAGCTCCCTCCAATCTGAGGTAAGTGCTCCCCCTTTTCCATGCAATTAGGGTAAATAAGGGTAGGAATGAGCAGCTCACCCAACAGCTGAGGTCAAAGACATGTCACCCACTCTCCACAATACCCAACCCAGACCCATTCAGCTAAAAAAAAATTGCTGGCATTAGACAGTATAAGTTGAATATGATTTGTTTAAATCAATGAAGTTTGTTTGAATTCATTTGATCTGTGGATTTGTAAAACAAAGTCACTTGGATAAATAATTCCACTTTTTCCCTGAATGTGAAAATAAAATCGAATAAAAAAAGAACCTCCAAAATAACTAAAAGTAAATATATAAACCTAAACCCTACAGAAAAAGAACACTTCTTACACAGTAAAGGGCTTGCCATCATTGAACTCCTAGAACAGTGATGGCAAACCTCTCAGAAATTAAGTGCCCAAACTGCAACCCAAACCCACTGAATTGCAAAGTACCAACACTGCAATTAAACCCGAATACTGAGGTTTTAGGTTAGAAAAAAAACACACACACAACTCATGACACCATCACAGAGAGGGCTCTGTGTGTTTGCTGCAGTACACGTGCCGATGGTTTGCTGTAGTACACGTGCCGATGGTTTGCTGTCAAGGCCCTGGAACTTAATAAGGACAAACTACAGAGTTACTGCCACTCAGAATGGTCTAGACCTGCATTCCCACACTGCACAAGAAAGGAAGGGGCCAGAGGAGGAGCCTCTTGAGGACATCAATGTTCCAGCTTTTGTGGGACATCTAGGACAGGGAGACAGAAGCCAGTATGCAGGGAAATTAGATTAAGTGCAATATTTTATGGACCTTGTTATCTAGTTTTCCACTTGAATTATTTAACTTCACAAGAAAACTTTTTTAAGTCTGTATTTAAAATTTCTCTCCTTAAGAGTTCAAAGAATGTTCATAATTATCTCTGAAGTCTCTATTACTTAATGTTAAGTAGATATATGTTGATTACTTTTTTCTCATTGCTGGGACAAAACACCTGATACTCAAAATGAAGGAAGGAAAGGTTTATTTAGCTTAGATTTTGGAGGTTTCTGTCCATACTCAGCTGGCTTCTAGGCATGGTGGCATGGCTGAGGGGCATCCATTCATGGCAGCCACAAGCCATAACAGCAAAAGGGCGAAGGGGGCGAAAGGAAGGAGTAAGCCTTTTCTCCCTCCCTTATACTGTTATCTCAGCTACTCATCCCCGGGCAAGTGCAACACTCTGATCACCAATCCCAGGGCTAGACAATGAGCCAATCACAAATGCTACACTCAGTTGTCTTCAAAAGGCCCATTCCCCATGACCACATGAAACTTTGGGGGGGGGCATCCAAACACAAACTATAACAGTGGAAAAGATAAGATTATCCCACTTTATAGTCTAGGCACCTGAGAAAAAAAAGATCATAATAAATTTGTCATGTTTGGAAGTTAGGGTTAGGTAGTTGGGTATGTGAGGATAAAGAGCAAGAAACAATGTGCTGAACCCAGGGCTTTCATACTCACCTACCATCCTGGCCTGTCATTTTTTATTTTGAGTCAGGATTTCACTAAGTTACTCAAGCTGGCCTCTAACTTGTGACCCTCCTGCTTCAGCATCTCAGAGTGCTGAGATTATAGGTTTGTGTCACCATTAGCTAAGGATGGGGGCTTTTAGATAAAACACAGCCATGCTTTCTCACATACATACTCTCACACTTTTTTCTTGTAAACATTCATTTCTTGCATCGGAGAAGACATAATGATCCATAAACTACAAAAAACTCAATGTATTATTCACAGTGTATTAGCTTTTGATCACTATGATGACATATCTAAGATAGTTAATTTAAAAAAGGTTTATTTTGGCTCCAAGTTTTGGAAGTTTCAATCTGATATTGGTGGTTACATTGCTTTGGGCTTACTGGAAAGGAGCAAGACAGGACAAGCTGCTCACTTCACAAGCAAAAGAAAAGGAGGAGGAGGGGCAGAACCCCACAATCCTTTTCAAGGTCAGACTCCCAGTGAGCTAAAAACCTCCCACTAGGTCCCACCCACTAAACCTTTAGGCATATCCTCATTCTGGGGAGCAAGCCTTGAACAAAGAGCTCTCTAGGGTATATTCCAGTTCTAAATGATAGCACCCTTGGAATGAGTTTTCCCTTAGAGGCATCCGACCCTTCAGCATTTGCTTCAATCAATAAGCAACTAGTTCCTCAGGCAAATGGAGATGACACCAATGTAGAAGAATAAGCTCAATTGTTAGCAAAGGTAGAGGTTAAAATCAAAGACCTCTTGTGGACTGAGGATGGAGTTCACTGGTAGAATATTAACTTATGTGAGGCCATGGGTTCCATCACCTGGTCTGGAAAAAGATCTTTCACAGATTCTATATTTATAAGCTCTTTGAGTACTGCAGACTTAAAAACAAAACAAAACTCGGTGTAAGTATAAATAAAAGAGAATAGGTTTGGGCTGTTCAACTGTAAATTACGATTAAACTAAGCTGAGTAGTCACGATTACTAGGCTATTTCATTAACAGTTACTGTGGGTATTTTAGGACTAAGGATCCTATGCTTACAGGATATTGGCATTGAAAGAGGCCTTACTTTTCATCATGGTCTCTCTTCCTTATTTTACAAGGGAAAACCTGAGGCCCAGAAGGGGCAGATAACTTGCACAATCACAACAGCTAGAATCAAATAACTGGTGTTTAAAAAAAAATAACTTGAGTCACTTCAATAATTTCAACAGGGCTTCCCTAAATTAAGCCAAGTTACCAGCAATTCTCTGAAAGCTGCTTTATACACAACTGCTGATTTTGCATCTGACCCCATCCCCTGCTTTGATTGGCTTAAACTTGGTGACCATCGAAAATCCGCAACATAAATAATCCTTGAAATGGATAATTGAAAACTGAGTGTAGTAATTTTAACAAATTAGCTTGGCACTCAGGCCTCAAAATGAGGTTATTCTGTTGAACGAGCAGTGCTCTCCTCTCTGCCTGCTTTGGAGTCCTTGCCAGATTTTGCCATCCAAAACCCTTGGAATTCGCAGTAGCCCAAATTTTCATGTGCGACGTTGGAAAGGAAAGTTCGAGTAAGCTTGTTACTCTTCGGCTACTGACCAATTAAAATCAGTACATGATGTGGTGAGCAAAAGTGAGTGGATGAGGTCAAGAGGTAATAATTAAAAATGATGTAATGAAATGATCCAATCTCCTTAGGCCTGCCAGAAGGCCCATTGGTGACCACGTTCTGAGTTTCCCTGTATCATTCTGGCATCTAGCCATGGAACCTATGAAATAAAGTCACCTCCAACCCTGGCAGAAGTTTCTCTGGTTTCTGAGCTGGTTATTATAAATTCTGGATCTGAGGGGATTTGTTTTTAGATCTTCCTTAGATGACAGATGGTATGGAGTCCAAGGACTATTTTGAAATATTTTCTATTAACAGGTAGACAATTTGTATGTGCACCCCCCCCCCACCAGGGCAGTGTGTGGCACACGTCAGTACTCAGTGTGGAATATTTGAGCATCGCTCTGGAGATGAGTGGAACTGACAAACTCACTGGCTCTGGGAGTAGGAAAATACAGACTGTTGAGAACAAACCCTAAGTTGTGTTAGGGAAAAAAAAAAAACTCTAAGGTGTATTTTTGTTTGTTGATGACAGTGATGTGGGGTGTTTGCTGAGTCATCCATACACACTGTACCAACAAGAGTACTTGGGCTGGATGGTGGTTATCCAACAGCAACTCTAGGAAGCTAAGTGACTGCATAAGGATTTGACCTCCTTGGGCCAAGTTCATTCTCTTTTAGGTGAGGGAAGTGATCCAGATCATCCTTGAGGTCCCACGAGGCCCAGAGTTCTCACCCATTGGTCTTGTATCTATTTCTACCCCATGATGCAAGGCACTGAACCAATGGGTGACTTGGCCCAAGGGTATCTACAGCATATTGCCTTCAAATATAGAAGTGCATATCTCTAGTGATACATACTTAGGTCAAACATAGGATGATCTGTGTCATTATGAAACCCAAGACTTGGATGCCTTGGTACTTCAACCAAACCAAGTCAACTAGTTAACAGATCAAGATTATAGACTGCCAGAGGATTCCAGAAGCATAAAAGCTTAAGAGAAAGAAAGAAGCACAAAATCCACAATTCAATAACTGGCAGGGGTCACTCTATCCCAGGAGAAGAATGGACCAATGCATATAATGATCTCTTCACTGCTAGTTTCTACAGTCCTTAGTGCATCATGGTAGAACAAATAATCAGAGATCATACAGTAAAAAAAAATTCACATAAAACAAGAATCTAAAGTACATTTTTTTCAAGTGGAGGTTCCCTAAGATTTGCATGGATCTCCTTTTTTATTTTTTTATTGCTGCATTTAATAAAGTCAAAGACTAAGAGATGAACCAAACCATCTCCTGGCACATGGAACTTACTACTCACGCAATTTGCACTCCAAGAAAGAGATTTACAGACCCAGGGAGAAAAATAAATCAAAGGTACACTTGTGAATAATGTCCAATGAGAACAGTGGTGTGATGAAATGTTGCCATTTGCAGTTCGATGGTTTATTATTCCCTCTCAACACCCACTCTTGTTTCTCACCTAAATCACAATTTTACATTGATATAATTTATAAGCATTAGTTTGCCAAGGTCAATTGCTAACCTTAACTTTTCACTCAATGAATTCTTAGGTGCTTATTAAGATTAAAATACATCACCTATTAAGAGTATTAGCTCCTTAGGTTTAGATGCCAAGAGAACGTTGAAGTGACTATACACTTCATTGCTTGGATTTTGTAACAGCCCATGTTTTGTATGGTAGATTAAAGGGGTGTGCTACCCATGGTAGATTTATTTTGGAGACTGAGAACTTAAGGACATGTTAAATAGAGCATACATTTAAAAATAAGCACCACCTGAAATTTCCAGCAAGTCATCTCCACAAAGAGTATGATGATATATATTTGTTGTAGTTACTGCACTTTCCTATTGCTTTACCAAATACTCCTTGTTATTGGTTAGTCTACATGAAACATATTACAAGTAGGCATTCCTTAGATTCAGAATTTCATAATTTAAATTGAATTTTAAAAAATTTAAACCACCTGACAAAAATAAAACTGCTTATGAGCCTAAGACTGATAATCCCTGTAAAATAGAACCAATTATCCAGAAAGACCTGGACAGCTATGAATAAGACGATTATTTCAAGTATTTCACTAATTTACAAACAGGCAGATTTCTTTCAATTGTGAATCCAACAGTCTTTTTGTTATGAAAAAAATACCTGCTTTAATTTGCTTACAGAGTAAAACTGTGTGAAATTAAACTAAAACTACATTATGTATAGAGATTCAGTATACTAAAGTAGTGATACAAAACAATATTATTTAGGAAGTACTGCTTTTCTTAGGCAAAATAAGATTCTTTAGGATGAATTCTAGGCCACTTAAAACACTTAACACATAAGAAAAAGTTTTTCTCTGATGAGAATGTCCATTATATACCTGGCTTTAGGAAAATTTAGCTAAGATAAACCAGCATCAGGGCAAAGTTCAGAACTAATATTCCCATGTGTGAGAAAGCAATATATCAATTACTATGCCTTAATATGCCAGTGTAGGGGAGAGGGTGGAAAAAGAATTGTTTCCACTTGGCCCAAAAGGGACTTTCCCTACAACAGGAACAAGCCTTCTCAGCCACAATGGCCGTATTCTGGCTTCATCCTCACACAGTCTGCCAAGCCGTTTCCTCCCTCAGGCCATCACAGAGCTCCATTTGGTGATCCAGATGGCACTGGGTTTCTCTCAAGAGCTCTACAGAACGCCACTGTACCCATCTCACAGGCCTCTCTGCTTCCGGGATTCCATGTCTGATTCCAACTTGCCTCCTCCTCAGGCTTCTCTTCACTCCCTTAAGAGTCTATCTCAGGATCTACTTCCTTTGTACTCTAAGTACATTCCTCTACAATCTCACCCACTCTTATGGTGTTGGCTGTCACACCAGGTTAGACTCCAAATCTTACACCTCTCTTGATTTTATTACCCATTATAGAGCTCATGCCAATTGCCTACAGAACTTGGTAACTCCCCAGGTGCCTCAAATTCAACATACATTGAACTAAGCTCATTATCTTCCTCCCAAACCTCCTGTTCCCTCCTCATTATTTAACTCATTTAATAGCTCCATCCCATCCACTCAAGACAAGTGTCACAGAGTCATCTTTAACACCTCACTCCCCAGCACCATTCCCTTTCCAGTCAGTGCCAAGTCCTACTAATTGAGCTTCCCTGGTACTTTCTGGCTGTTTCCAGCCCTACATCTGCACCAGCACTCAGTTCAGGCCTTCATCTCTCTGCTGGATGGCAGGAGGGCTTTCTACCTCTCAATCCCATCCACTTGCCTCACCACCATCCAGCAGTGTACTAAGAACACAGTTTGATCACACTAACTCTTGATTATATTCCTTCTGTACCTTGTCATCAGCTATAGGGTTGAGTGTAGGAAGCTTCATAACTAGCTCTCTGAGACCAGACTCTTGCTTGCTTGTCCAACCTCATTTCCTTGCACTGGAGACATCTGCACAGTAGGCCTTCTGGACTACTCCATGGCTTCATTCTTTCATTTCCTGGAGATGGAAGCAACCTCGCTCTCATCTTCTAGCCCTTGATCTGCTGAGACCAGCTCCTCTTTCTTTCTGAATCCCAAATCTGGGACTCAGATCATCCATCTCAGATAGGCCAGTGTGCTTTCCCTGTTCTCATCTCTAGCAAAAATTCCAGATATGGTACAAATGAAAATTCCCTGCTTTTGTGGTCCGCGTGAAAGGTTACAGACACAAAGACTCAATTTCATTTCATTGTGTATATAAAACTTCACACACAGTAGGTACTGCATTACTGGTACCTGGCAAAGAGGAGATGTTCAATGTGGTTTTGTTTCATGTATCAGCAGCTGTTATTTTTAGTTTAATAAGCACTGAAAAAATAAAAATGTTTCCTAAAAAAAGACTTCCGTTTCCCTGCAAAGCACTGAAATCTTGAGGCCTAGAAAAATTTCTCAATAGTTGTATGGAGGGCTTTTCCAGGATTAGGAAATTCTACAAATGGTTCTCTTCATGCTGCATTAGGTGTCCTTTGGAAAGCAGTCTCCTTTTATTGCATAGTGGAGTCAGGCTGACCTGTGTTCAAATCTTTGGCCACAGGAAAGGGTGATTATTTATTGAAATGCTCTCATCTCGCTTCCTCATTTTCCTCCTGGGGGGTGGGGTTACAAGATATGAAGCCATTCATTATTCCAAAAGGAAGTCATTACAGCAGAACCAGAGCTTACAACCCAACTGGGCTTTTCCATTTCAAATGTCTGGATCCTTGCATGAGTGACAAGTCATCTATGAGAGCCATACAGAGCAAAAAAGCAGAGCAACACCCACACAGGGGACAGAGGACAAGTCCCACCCTCACTTGGAGCTTAGGGATGAACTGACAGGTCATCCAAATACAGATGTGCCTCCTTTGACCAAGTTTGGGTCCTGCGACTAGGTCCTTAAGTAAATTGGTCAATAAATGAGGAATTACATAGAGTATATACATTATAATATTCAGAAAAAAGTGGTCAAAGGAAACTCCAACTTGATGACTTTGCTTTGATTTACATAAGTCTTATATGCAGTACTGTAATGGATAACAGGACACAAAACTCTAGTACCGTATGGAGCAAAAATTACAGTACTGTATAAATAACGTGCACTGCACCCCCCCCAAAAAAAATTGAGGCTTCATGTATAAAAAGTATAGAACGGTAAAATGTACACAAGGAAAAGACAGGTCTTAAGAACGAGCGACGGGTCGTTTAAGAATTTAAGAATCCGAATAGCTTACTTCGATTCTAAGTCGAGTCATTCAACAGGTAGGCTGCTAAGCAAGGAGCAGCTGCGGCCCGGTGGGACCCGTCCTGCGTTGCCCATCTGAAGTCCTGGAAGACTCACCACCACCCGGACCCGACCAGGGTCACCGCAACACTAAGGGGCAGGGCAGAAGGCCCAGCCTGAGGAAATGGAGAGTTGCAAAGGGCAGAAAGCACAGAGCCGGGGGACGCGGTTATGTGAATGAAATCACCAGCCTGGAGCTGGCGGCTTGGCAGCGGCCTCACAGGCTAACGGCAGCAGACGCAGGCCTGGAGTAGGTGGCCGGTGTTCAGGCAGATGACAGCACCATGGTGTGAATGTGGTTCAACCGATCCCAAGGTTCAAATATCTGAAGTTTAGTATTTGAGGGTGCCAGGTTGGACACCGTGGTGGCGATGCTGCTGTCCTGTAGTGAAGAATTCAGGTAGCTCTTGAGATAGTTCCGGGTTAGTTTGCCTGTTAATACGGTCACTGAGTTCTCGCGATAACACATTACAAAATTCTCGCGATAACAGTTTTACAACGTTCTCGCGATAACACATTGTTAAAAAGGAGTGCTCTTGCCTTTCCTCTTCCTTCTCCAGCCTACTTACTCGCCAGTGATGTCTGTTGCATGAGCTCACCCATTATGATGCCATAGGTCATGACGTAACCCTAGTCCAGGGTTCCAAATCAATAGAGTCACATAATCTTGGACTTTTAGTCTCCAGGGCTGAGCTAAATATGTTTTCTTTATAATGTACCCAGCCTGGGTATCTCATTATAGTAACAGAAAATGGACTAATAAACATATATCTGCAAGGCAAGGGAAGACAATGCCTGCAGACAAGATGATAAATCTGTATCCGGGACGTTTTCCTGGAGAGACGGTGACCATGACAGGTACATCTTCCTCACCCAACTTCTGTGAAACCACCTGAATGCCCATAAGTGAGCTGCAACCCAATGAAGCAGGACTAATAAGGTTTTATTCTTAAAACTGTATCACAGCTTTTTCAGGTTCATAGCTATATGGAGAGAGGGAACAGAGATTTCTCATAAACCTAGCCCTCAACATGACCAGTTTCCCCTATTACCAATATCACTATAGTAATGCAATTATTGCAATCAATGAACCTATATGGACACATCGCTGTTACCTGTATTCCTATTTTATTTGGATATTAGGAGAACCTGATACAGTCAGATGAGTTTGTAGCTCAATTCAATATTTTGGAATAAGTTTTAGGAAATGTGTGCTATGGGAACATCCAACTGAGACAACCATCAGTTTGATGTAACCATAAGTAGGCTGTGGTCCTCAGTGACAGAATCAAAAGCTCAGCCAGATGTTTCTGAGATGGCATTTTGCCAATGAAATTAACACCCACGGCAGTGGGCCTTAAGTGAAGGACATTGCCCTGGCTCATGTGTGCCTATCCAGCCAGCTGAGGATCTCAACAGTGAAATCAGGTTTCCAGATAAGGAGAAATTCTCCCTCGAGATTACAGCATCAAGTTTGCCTGCCTCTGAAGCCTGCTCTACAGATCTGGGTTTGCAACCCCCACAGTTACATAAGGCAGACCTTTCAAATCAATGTCTGTGCATCTATACATCTATTTGGTTCTGCTTCTTTGACATACCAGAATCTAACCTATTCCTGAGAGGCCAGAGAAGTACTCCAGGATATTGGCGTTTAAGTCAGAGGTAAAGGATGGGGAAGGAGAAACATTAAATAGATATGAAGTAGATGAAGGAAGCAGAGTTGATGTGATTTGTCGATGAAAGTGGGAAGGGCAGGGATAAGAGAAGGGGCAATTGAAGATGATGCCCTCTGGTGGGCCTAATCAACTAAGTGCTTTGCCTTTCACTGGACAAAAAGCACAGAGAAGGGACAGGTTTGGCCATAGGATGAATAAATCTGCTACATGTTGAATTTGAGATGGCCCCTGGGGCTGCCAAGTAGTGATGTTCAGAGGGCAGTTAGAAAAAGAGAGGGTGTGTGTGTGCCCAGTGTGCACAGTAGAAAAAGACGTGATTCTGTTTGTCTTGGGCTAAAAGTCACAGCACTTTAATAAAAACAGAAGAGAAGGCTTTGCCACCCTCTCATGGTGGGGAAAGGCAGATGGTGGTGGGAGGCCAAGCGAGGAAGAAACTAGGGTGCATCTGTCACTTGCAGGAAATATCCAAGGGGAGAGAGGAGACAGTACACCCTTTAAGAAGGGGAGAGGGGTCAAAATGACAAACTCAACCTGTTCCAATCAATGCCGGTGGGATGAAGCCTGGAGAAAGGGTGTGCTTAAACACATACAGGAAATGAGGAGAGGATTTGGGAGGCAGGAAAACCCAGGAGTAGGAACTGACCCTATAGGAGTGCGAGTTCTCTGACTTGAGGAGGAAAAGATGCTTCTTCAAGAAAGTCCTGGAGTGTAGTGGGAAGCAGTGCTGGGTGATGCAGGAATGTCATATGGGTTTGTGTCACATCTGTTCTGCTCTTACTGTTACCAAAGCCTCAAGGATCATGAGGGCCACCAACATCACTGGCCTGTCCTCCCTGTCTAAAAAACCCCTACAAAGTGACAGAAGCAGGAGGGAGGGGACGTGTGAAGCAAATCCTTGAATATAAATTTGAATACACACACACCACCAAACACAGCTCTGTGTGTGTGCATATGTGCATGTGTGTGTCTCCCAGCCAACACCAGAGCAAGTGGCCTAGCTTCAGAATTGACTGTTGGAACTGTTAAAAAATAAGTAGCTTCTGGAAAGAAGAACCAGGCATGTGGTAGGATATGGCTCAGAAAAACAGATGGGATGGACTTCATGACTTCACAGGTGCCAAATAACACCAAACAAACAAAATTGGCATCCTTGGGAAAGGGGCAGCCAGGGCCACCACATGCCAGCCAGCCCAGTAGTGCCCCTCCAGGACAGTGAGAGGGTCGGAGAACAGTGTTCTATAGGTGCCCAGTGGCATCAGAAACCTTCAGGGATCTTCTTTATCTTGAAAAGATAGGAGAATTGCTTAGGCCAGCCAGGGGCAGTGTCTTAAGAACGAGTCACTCAGGACCTTAGGCAGCAATCCAGAGAACTGCCAGGAAGAGGCTGTGACCCATTTGCCGAGGGGCCCGAAGTATTTCCCAGCCAGCCTGCTCATCTGTCTCTCAGTGTCATCCACACATTTTCAGTCAAGGATCCCTATGAATTAAGGTCTCATGCCTCCTTGTTCTATCAATGTCCCATTTATATCTCTTCAGATGAATCAAATAAAATACAACTTTATTTTTGACAATATCTTTGGAAAAGCTGCCTCACCCACAACAATGAGGCCAATTAACCATGGACTAAAATGTCCAAAACTGTAAGCTCAAGCAAACCTTTCCATTTTATCAGTAGATTTGTCTCTGACATTAGTTACAGTGAGGGAAAGCTCACTTATGCACTTATGACTTAGGATTCCTCTTCTTTCTTTCAAGTTATAGCACTAATTTGAGGTCTATTACACCCTCAACTAATTGCTACCAAGACTCTACCCAAGAATCTTTAAGGGTCTAAATTCAATTGAGCCCCCAGAAAGATATTTACAGTATTTATAGGTCTCCATCTTAATCCAGTGATTCAAGAAATAAATTCCAGAGTTATATAAAGACTGTCTGTATCTAGGAAATAGAACCATTCTTGTAACTAAATCTTAATAATCAGTTTACAGTATCTTTAACAGGCGACATTTATCACAAATGGTACACTATACTTAAAACTGTAAGGCTGGAATGACTTACATCAAAATGACTTTTGGTTTTAAAAAATCTACTAAGCACTCTGGGAGGCTGAGGCAGGAGAATCACAAGTTCAAGCCCAGCCTGACAACTTAGAAACTTAGTGCCACCCTATCTCAAAATTTAAAGATAAATTTTAAGATGGCTAGGAAGGTAATTCAGTGCAAAAGTCGTATGTTCAATCCCTAGTACTTAAAACAAATAGCAATCCAGAGGTATAGAAGATGGATAAATCATGCCAAATATAAATGTGAACTCGCCGATTAGCAAGAAGTAAGGACAGCTCTAGAAGCGATATGCCAAGATTCAGTGATTTTGTGGGATTCTTGTTATTAGTATAATGACAGTAATAAACATTCCATAGGCATTAAGGCATATGAATTCCAGAAAACTTATACCAGCGTCTAGTATTTACCAAATCCATTCCAACCTAACACAAAAATATGCTAGCACTGAGTGTGACCTTAACCTTTTAGGAGGGAACCTCCGTGGCCAAGAAGAGGTAACTAGGTTGTACCCCATGCACCATGAATTGCACCTGGGCTTGCTAACAGACCTCTTGTAAAGCTCTTTCACAGCCTGCAACAATTCATCTGTCAAGAAAAAAAAAAAGTGTATGAATGGGAAAAATCCAGCATCAGAGCCAAAGACTGTGTTGCAACTGTCTAAGATTTTTGAGAGCTGGCCAAGCAACGCCTTCATGGATTATTCTCACTCCCCGGCTTTACAGCACCTTAACCCTCAACGCTGGGTAGTTCAGAGGTGCAATTCCGTCTCAGACACTGTCTCGGGCACTCCCTGAGAAATCATACACACAGTTCAGCACAGATGGCGTCTCTGCACATGTACAACTGGAAAAAGGACGCACAAACGCATTCTGCTTTCACTAAGCATCAGTCAGCACTTAGCTACACAAGAAATGGTTTCCCAGCCTTTACTCCCCTTCCCTCCCCAGGCTGCTCTCTTGCAGTGTGTGTTTACTTCTCCTCCCCAGTATCTTCAGTAGAGGATTGGTGGAAAGGACTCCAAAGGAGGCTGAACCTACATGACTGGGAGAAAGTTCATGGGAAAAGGACAGGAAAACCGTGACCAAGACTGGAGGGTTATCTGTGGGTTTTCACTCTTCCTGTTCTTCCTGACTCTAAAGCTCAGAGATGTTGACAGCTGGCTGTTGGCGGACTCTGACGGGGATCTGACTGCTACACCAGGTATCCTCAGCCACTCCAGTCTCCTTTACCCAGCATTGAGTCCCCTGCATGGCTTTTCCTGCTTGATGCTCTCAATGAAGTCACAGATTGCAGACCCCTGTTTTCCCTACTTTCTGTGCTGTAGGATTCTGGGTAGGGCTTGCTTGTCACTGGGGGCTGGTTATTCCGGAATGACAGGTCAACAGTTTTAATATACACACACAAGAACGACTTCCAGCCCACTGGACAGCAACCTGCTAAATTGACAGCCTGCCTCTAGTAACAGGTGCGGGTCAGAGCCATGTTATGGAGTGGAACACCAGGGCTGCTACCAAGGCAGCGCTGCCAACGATGTGAGTCTGAAGGTTTCCGGAGGGATTTTATTGAAAGAAAAAAAAAAAAAAGGAAAAACAGACTACAGAAGGGAAAAACAGCTGTTTGGAAATAAACTGTAAACCATCTGTAGCACCCGGCCAGAGTTCTCTAAGTGTGACTGTGAAGTCTTATGGGGGGGGGGGCCCTCATTCGGCAGAAATTACACTACAATACACGGAGATACTGCAAGAGTAAATCCTCTCGGGTGCTCCCTGAGGGCACGGGAAGGTGTGTCCAGTGGTGCCACTGTTGGAGGGGGGGCGCTGTCCAGCTTGCCAGGAAGCCCTGCAGTATTCTGTCCATCACCCCAGCAAGACAGAGAAGCACACAAGTCGGAGCTGGCCTGGGTCACCAGGCGCTCCTCTCTGATTGTGGATGGGATTTGGAGGACCAGAGACCTGCTCTCCCTCTGCCAGGAAGCTTGGGCTTCTGCCTGCTGCCTTTTCAATGCTCTCCAGGGGTGCACTGGGTAATGAAAGGCCAAAGAAACATTCTGCATGGTTTCACTGGCTTCCCTTGCATCACTACAATAGAATTCAGAGATTTTTTTTTTAAAATCAGGGTTCAAGGGTCTAAGTAGCTCAATTTATTTTTCAGTAACTAAGATACAGAAACTTGTAGCGTGGCTCTATTTATTTTCTGAAGGAGGCTCCAAATTGGCAAAAGGGTCCTCGGAAGGACATATTTCTCCACATTCTCTTGATCTCAGTGTGTGGAGATTCGCTTAACAGCTGTTTTATGTACAAGTGTTTTTTCAGCCTCCTCCTCCCCCTCCATAAACAGACTTCTTTGAGGCAAAAGAAACCTGCAAGACACCACAAAATCCTAGGCTGCTCCTCATGCTCCAGTTAGCCTTGGACAGGCTTTAAGATCATGACATGGTGTGACCTCCTTCCATGCAGGAAGCTGGAGTTGGATGGAAGGAAGGCCCCGCTCCTGTGACATCGGCAAAGGATGCCCTTCCTAGCCTAGCACAGCTCAAAAGACAACTGTCATGCAAAATCGTGTCATAACACACAACTGATTTTACTGAGTGACAGTTCCAAATTGCACGCACCAGAGATTTCTGTCTTAGCAAAGGGAGATGATGCTAAGAATTCCAAGCTGTGACACAGGAAAAGAAAGAGAAAACAGCAAATTAGCTATTACTCACTTGGCTATCTGTATTTATTCACTTCAGTACTAATCCCACATGCTTTAACATTTTTTTAAAGAGTACCTGGTCTGTTTTTATAAATATTAAAAGAGAATCATCACAAAAGCTATCTAGTGTGCCACTGAAAACTGAAACCTAAGGTGTCTGCTTAGGGTAAGGAAGGGATGGGTTGTGTCAAGATCTCAGCTACACCTTCTCATCCACAGCACTACTCTCGGTTTACAAGTACAGATCCCACATACCTAATCTAAAAATATGCAATCCAAAATACTTCGAAATCCATAACATTTGGATGGATAATGCCACACCTAGAAAACGCCACACCCTGAAACAGTGTTTCAGTCACAAAATTTTTAAAACATTGCATAAAATGACCTGTAGCCTATGTATGGAAAGTGCATACAAAACAAATGAATCTCATGCTTTAACTCAAGTCCCATCTTTGATTCTCATGACACACCAAGGCAAATATTCCAAAATCCAAAGAAAATTTCAAAATTGAAAATGCTCCCACTCCTAGCCCTTCCGAGGAGGGATTCTCCGTCTGCATTGTACCAGGGAAGGACCTAGTGGCTTCCTCTTCTTGGAGGGAAACATGCACCTCAGGATGTAATAAATATAAAAGCGTCTTTCCCATCCCCAGCACACTCCAGAGCCTGGGAAGAGGAAAGTGATCGTGCAGTTCACAGGCAGGGGGTCACCAAGATCTATGGCGACATCTGGTCCCTCCTTCCTTCAGCTGCTCTTCTGGCTTTTCTGGGTTAGGATCCAACTGAGAAGCGAGATGACTTCCATGTTGGTCCAAGATCAACTTAGTACGCTTCCCTTTTGTGTTTGGTCTCTCAAGTTCACATAAAATATAATCATTTAAAGTCCGAAGGATTTTTTCAAGAAAAAGTGAATTTTGCCTAATGTGCTAATTTGTTTTTTAAGAAAAGGAATTCTGGAAAAATATCTTAACTTGAGACATGGATTTTTAAATTCTAGCCCAGTACAGAAAAGCTTTATTTTGCAATAATGCTTGTGATAACATAAACACTTTACTGACACATGATTAGAGGCACACGTGGACACATGCAGAGTCCCTGAGTTCCACTAAAATAAAGACAGCCTCTTTGTTTTAAAGGGAACTGGCACTAAAATTACCTCTATCATCATTAGAAACAAACAAGATGGGTTTAGCTAATTAGCATGGGAAGCACAAAAAATAAATTTAATGATGAAATCCAAAAAAATAAAAATCAACAATTGCAATAAAAACATGGAAAAAGGAAAGAACGTTTTACATTTCTATGGGAAACACAGTGTAAGCAGGCAAAATAATAATAGTAGCCTCTTACATTTCTATGTAATGTATGGGATGATTTAGCCAAATTTCTAAAGAATATATCCATTTGGGCAATAAAAAAATACTGATCTTTTAAAAAAATGTAGAGAATATGAATTGAAAGAACTCATTTTTCTATGAAAGAAAATAAGTGGTAAAGAAAAATCAAATAAAATTAGGATTTTTCAGAAAGACAGAACCCAGGAAAGGACCCAGTAAAAATACCCATGGTGAGAGAGGACAAGAACACCAGAGTCCCAGGCACGCTCCGGGGACCTGGGTTTGCACAAGAAGCTTCTGAGGGTGGTATTTCTACCTCCTGCTCTCAGGTTCCCACTCTCCCCCCAGTCAGCCACTCCCTCCTGGCTGGATTCCTCCCAGGCCCGATTTAAACCCACTCAACCCAGCCCCACCCTCCACAGCACCGGTTTGCTTCCCTCTCCCCGCTGCCCAGCCAGACCCCGTGAAAGCTGTCTGCATTTCCTCCCCTGCTGCTCTTCTGCCAGCCCTTTCCCTTTGCCTAGATCTGCCTACCAACCGGTCTCAATGATCAGTGATCTCCACGTGGCACGATTCAGGGGCCACTTTCACAGGCTCATGCTTTAGGTTCCAGTGCAGGTTGAACATCCATAATGCAAAAGTCCAGGCTGGTGCTGATGGCGCACACCTGGAATCCCAGCACTCTGGGAGGCTGAGGCAGGAGGATCACAGGTTCAAGTCCAACCTAGGCAACTCAGTGACTTACTAAGACCCTGTCTCAAAATAAAAAATAAAAAAAGGCTTGGAATGTATCTCAGTGTGCCTTGTGTTCAATTCCCAGTACGTGAAAAAAAAAATGAGCAATTTTTTTAAAATCAGGGGGAAAACTCTACACCTGATCTCATATGATGCCTCACAACGAAAACTCTTTTTGATGCACACAAACTTTGTTTCACATGCAAAGTTATTTAAAACATCATGTAAGGCTACCTGCGGGCTATGGGCTATGTGAAATGAACTGCATGTTTAGCCCTGTATGCCCCATCCCCAAGATATCTCATTATGACATTTCCTGTCCCCAGCATCTCAGATAAGGGATCCACTGCCCCAAGGACTGAGTGCTGCACACTTCAGAAACTGCTCATCTCCCACTTTTCAACACTCACTCTTCCTTGCTCCTCCTTTTCCACTGCACTCCCCGCTGAGTGCCCTCAGCTTCAGGTCCAGGCTCAGTCCCTCCGTCTCCGCTCCACAACATCCAGCATTTAGCCCACACCCACTGCTCCAGACTTAGTGTCCACCAAGAGAACCAAGACCATCCCCACTACTCCTCAGATTCCATGCAGTTCAACCCGAGTGTGAGCAAGATGAGAACCTCCCGCACCACATGGTGTGTGGGCTCCCATATTCCCACTCAGTGGGAAAGAGCCCTCTCTCCAGGTCTGCAAGCCAGAGAGCTGTGCACCTGGCCCTACACCCTTTTTTCATAGCTCCTCCTTCTATCCATCCATCCATTCATTCATGCATTCCTTCAGTGCTGTGGGTCACAGCCTGGGCCTCACACACACAAAACTGCTGCATCCCCCGCTCTGACACTGGCACTTGACCAAGCACCATGAATTCCAGGAATCCTTCCCAGGCCTCCTAGGCTTAGCTTTTGCTCCTTCAGAGCACTTAACTGGGTTTGTCACTGTATTCGGTACTATAACAATTTGGCTGACACTCGGGTCTGTGTTTTATGTAACTGCATCCCTGCGTGCGGTTCCCCACACCTGACAGGCACCAAGTACACAGTTGTTAGTTGAATGAATGAACGAGAGGCTTAGTTGAATATCTAAGTTGGGGGCTGTCGGAAGTGGAGGCAGAGCCAGGCCTGCCGAGTGCAGCCGGCCTCCCTCCTTCCCCGCATGCTTTGCCTTTCGCAGCAAGTGCTGAATCTGTGAGACACTGGAAAGGGCCAAGCTCACTCCATCTTGGGCCACATCTCCAGGGAGCGTGTGGGAAGACCGTGTGGGAAAGCCACCCAGCACAGCAGCGTGGAAACCAGAAAGAGTATGGGATTAGTCATTTACTGGCTGTATGAACCCTGGCACATACATTTTTTTGTGCCTCCGTTTCCTCATCTGTAAGTGGCAAAGTAACAGTGTAGGTAAATCATCCCCTATCCAAACAAGGTTGAGAATAGAAGTATTTCTGATTTCTTCTGGGTTTTGGACTCTTTCCATAGATTTTACTAGAGGAGTATCCCTAATCAAAAAAGCTGAAATGAGCTGGACATGGTGGCACACGCCTGTAATCCCAGCACTTGGGAGAAAGAGGTGGGAGGATCCTTGCAAGTTCGAAACCAGCCTGGGCTACAAAGTGAGCTCAAGGCCAGCCTGAACTGCATAGCAAGGCCTTGTCTCAGAAAGACAAGCTAAAATGCTCCAAAATTTGAAAAATTTGAGCTTCATGTCTGTTTTCAAATTTCAGATTTCAGAGCATTTTAGGTTAGGGAGGCTGGCTCTGTACTTACAGAAATTTGGTGAGGATTAAATAGAATGCAAACAGTCTCCTGACTATTAATATGCAGGTTTCAATGCTTGGGGTCAGAAGCAGCCACGGAAAATAGCTATAATGATAGTGTGAGGCCAAAGAAAAGATGCAAACACACAGTCACACTGTTTGGGGATCAGACAGTGCCCAAGAGTACAGGTTAAAAATAGGATGCCCTTGCTCGCAGTAAACAAATGTGTATTGATCCTTTATGGAGTCAGAAGCTGACTGGAGCATAAGAGAAAAATGGAGATTACTGCCAGATTCCCTCTTATGTTTTAGAAAGAATTAGAAGTGCCATCACGGCAAGTGACCTGTCTGCCACTAGCCACACACAGCAGCACAGGCAGGCTTCAGTTGGGCTCAGGAACATGAGTGTGAGGACATCGTGGCCCCCTGGAAGAAGCCGCCCAGATCAGCCCTGTGGCTGAGTGGAAGCAGCTCAGCACAGCTGGGGCTGGGTGCTATCTAGGTGCCCTGTAACACAAACACACACGTGGCCACACAGGCCCATGGAGAGAGGTGGAATGAGGTGAGCCAGTGCAGCAAAGTGGTTCCCCAAGGCACCATTTCCTGTGGTTCCAGGAAGAAAGGACCCAGGTACCCAAATGCTCTGCGGTGGACACCACAGAGAGACACAGCAGCCGTCCTTCCCTGCCCCTCCTGACCTCAGACGGCATCTTTGCTATTTAAGCACTGCTGCCTCCCCTGCTCAAGTTTTCTCATCTCTAAAATGAGTCTTGGTGGGTGTGGGGATGCATGCTTGTCATACCAGCACTCGGGAGACCGAGGCAGGAGGATTGTCACGAGTTTGAGGCCAGCCTGGCCTACAGAGGGAGTTTAAAACCAGCCTAAAAGACACAATGAGACTCTGTCTCAAAATAAATAAATAAATAAATAAATAAATAAATAAATAAATAAATACATAAATAGAAAAAAATAAGAATAGCCTCACGAGAGCCTGGGGCCGATGGACTAAAACCATGTACCTGAGGACACCAAAACCCAGAAAGCTCTAACCCAAGCATGTAACAGGAAAGAGTGCTGTTCTCACATTAAAGTCTCATTAGAAATGAAATCTTCCCTGGCCAGGAGTAACATTAATAATGTGAGCTTCTCTGACAGGGTCACCCGGCACTTGGGACGTCCCCCACCCCCACATTTCAATGAAGTTTGGGTTTCTTGGGCAGCCACCCTAACATCTGCTGAGCTGTCACCTAGGCCACAGGGCAAGTGTGGGTCCACTCACTTCGTTCCTTATGGAGACACAGAAGGATCTAGAAGCTTGCCAAGAAGGGCTGGGTGCATAGCTCACTGGCAGAGCAGTTACTGCACATGGGCAAAAGCCTGGTTGATCCCCAGCACTGGGAGAGTGGGGTGCTGAGAGAATCCACCCACCAGCTCTCGAGTCTGAAAACACTAATTCCCTGAGGGGAACCATTGTGTGGCACATCTGCCTGTATGAGGCTAAAATCGCAAACACAGGCAGTCCTCCGTACCTGCAGGCTCTACCGCCCCAGATTCCACCAGGGGCAGGGGGAGAACACTGCATCTGCACTGAGAGTGGACGTATTCTTTATCTTGTAATCCCCTACACAACACAGAGTTTACATAGTATTTACCTCCTACCTGGCATTTAAGTAAACTAAGATGATGGGAAGTATATAAGAGGATATTAGCTATATGCAAATACTACACCATTTAACATAAGGGCCTTGGACACCAGGAGACTTTGGTGTCCATTGGGGTCCTGGAACCAAATGTTCTTCAGATACCAAGGGACAACTACATGTTTGAGGAAGTGGACTATGAGCTTGGAGAAGAAAAACATTAGAAGCCATACCTGTCCTGAGAGAGTACACAACCTTTGTGTAGAAATAAGACTCAGATGTAAGAGGAAACAATCCACAAGGCCAGAAAAGCACTAAGTACCAAATAAGTAATAGAAGTGATTAGAAGATAAGCAGGTGGTATCTGCCTTAAAAAGATAAGAGAAAGGCCAGGCAGCAAGGGGAGGGAGGATCGGGGTCATAGATCTAATTCAAGTTGGGCCACTAACTCGGAGAATCTGGAAAAGTCACTTCATAGAACAGCTGACATCTTCATGTCAGCTGCTCCCTAGGTCTGAAACTCTTAAGATTAGAACATGGGTTCCAATTTCTCCCTTCAAGTTGGGTCTGACACACTCTTGAAGAAACTGACAAATTTACAATCACAGTTCTGAAGTCTAGGAAGGAGCCCTGGGTCTGTTTATTTAAAGAGAGGAGAGAAACAGACTCTCTGCTCATGGTATGAGGAGGAGATTTGGAGTCCAAAACACCAAGACTTGTTCCTGGGCCCTGCCTTGCTGGCTGTGTGGCCATCGGCAAGGCAATGAAGTTCTTTAAAGCTTTGGGCCCCCGACCTCTAAAATGAGAATAACCGCAAACACTTTAAAAATTTAGGAAATTAAATCAGCACATTAACACATTCATGACAGGGCCATACCTGCATAGCTATTTTGTCAGGCAGCTTGTACCATGCGATGGGACTGTCCCATGCCTCCTGATGGGCCAGTCATGCATGTACCAGGGATGGGTCAAGCCAGGGGGAATATGGTAACTGAACAGAGCACAATGTTTTTTGCATAATGAGCACTCACTACCTGTTAGCTGTCAAGGTTTGTGTTGTAATGTTACAGGTACATTCTTCTCGATACAGTCTGAGTATGCATAATCTAAAATTAAACATCAGACATGCTCCAAAGTCTAGAACTAAGGGCTGATGTAGTGCTTAAAGGTTTCAAAATAAAATAAAGTTTTGCCTTTGGGAGCCCCCTGTCAAATCTATGTAAATAGTCACAAGTCTAAAACACTGAAATCTGGAAAAACTCCTGGTCCCAAGCATTTCAGATAAGGGAGCCTCCACCGAAGTGGACTTTTATCCTGTGTATTCCTGATCCCTTGAGACACAGGGACTAAAAAATGCACTGGGTCTATTCCACACCTCTCCCCACAACTTCACCCCATCAGAAAAGTTATGTAAAATAACCTCCAGTGCCATCTATGCCTCCCTCGGGGGACACGCCTCTGAGGAGGATGTTCCCAGACTTCTGAATGAACAGAGAATGCCCCTTATATAACTTACTGGTACTCATTCTGAGAAAGAGAGCAGGGATCAATGCCATCACTACCGAGCGACAGTGTCTCAGGTGCCCCACCCCCCGCATGTCTGGAGGAGTCCCCACTGCCTCTCAAGCAAGCATTCCTGGGGACAGTCACTCCCAAAACAGCCCCAGCTCCAAATAGAAAGGTGTGGTTGCGTGGAAGACTAATTTGGTAGTTCTGGGGTGTTTACTAGGCTTTTCTATTTTACTTGTAGCTTTTTTTCCTCCCCTGTTTATTATTTTTTTAATGATGCCAGAAAGATAGACACCTGCCATTGGTTTGTGTGTTTCAGTTTTGATATTCACCATTTCCCATCCCAAAGCAGCAAATCCCAGCAGTCTTCTAAGAATCAAGCTCTAGAATGCAGAAACTGACAATGTTAGTGAGGCACGAATTCATGGGCCATGTATACAATTTTCAAAGCCATGGGGATTAAAACTGTCTCTGCCTCAGTCTTGCTTCCCTGGATGGTGGCCTGTTTGAAGCATGTACATGTGTGGGCAGGGGCACGCATGTATATGTGTGTTCATGGGTGAACAGTAAACACTCACAGTGTGCTGAGGTGCAAGGCCATGTGCTAGCATGCATCACCATGTTTGTGAACCCAGGGAACACCTGCGAGACCCAAGGGTACAGTTCAGCACTGGAAGAGTTCCTTCTTTCATCACGGCACAGAAAGACCTGTACTTCCCTGCTGGAACACTCAAGGAGGACTCCTTCTAGAAAGCTTAGGAGACCTTCCCAGCTCTGCACCAAGAACAATTCCTCAGAATGCCCTCCCCATGTGGGCACTTGATCTTCAGGGATCCAGTTTCAGCCCAGGTTATATTCTGGAATACACTAGCCCCACTCTACTCTGTGCCTCCTTTTATTGTAAGTGGGATAAAAGAATGTGCAACTTCCTGGGCCAATTAAAAATGCCAATATAGGATTGCAAGATGGCCGACTGAGTGGCAGCATGGTAAGAGAGCCTCTCTGAGGAAAAAAAAAAACAACCCAGACGCTGGAATCTGGCAACATGGAGAAAGCCAGACAAAAGGAGAAGAATTCTCACAACCCAGGAAGAAACTGAGGAAAAAGAAAGAAGAAAAAGAAGCATGGACAGAGGGCTGGAGCTGGGCAAGCCTCAATCACTGTAGTGGCACGTCTTAAAGTCAGTTGACTACAGACCCTCAGCTGGAGGAGGCACTGAGACAGGAAGTGGAAACAGCCAGTCGAGCTGCACGAACTTTGAGTGATGGGAACTGGATTCCCCAAACTGGGAGGACTGGCTGGGTGACATTTTGGAGTTGGGCAGGGCCGGTTTGAATCAGAACCCGAGGCAGCATCCGCTGATGACTCCTAGTCCAAAGCAGATTGGTGGGATCTGCTCGGGCAGGACCATGCCCCTGGTTTAAAGCCAATAGCCAGGGACGAGGCTTTTCTGGGCCAGTGGCATCCCCAGGGAACACACAAACTTGTTGAAGCATAACTGGTTGACTGGCATAGGGGGAGGAGCCAGCTCTCAGCGTGCAACTTGCAGATCCGCAGCAGACTGGGGGGGGTGGTACTTCCCTAGCAAGTGTGCTGCAGAAAAACTGTAAGCAATACAAAAGGCCCAGAGACCTCCACCACCCACCTGTCTGAAGGGGGCTGAAAACATGACAAGACAGAGAAAGAGCAAAAGTTCCCCAACTGCGGAACCAGAGAAAGTGAGTCCAACAGAGGTAAATGCAGAGGAGGTTGAGAGCAGCAAACCTGTAATGTCAGAGACAGCCTCATCGGAAATAAAGATATACATCCGTGACCTTATCATCAAATTTAAATCTGAAATTCTAACTCAGGTGAAACAAAATATAAGAAGATTAATAAAAGAAGTCCTGGGTAATCCTCAAGTAGACACAAATGAAAGAATAGAGGAACCCAGAGAAAGGAGAGAAGCCTTTGATGAAGAATATAAACAAAATCTAGAATATATGAAACAGATCCAAAGAGAATATCAGAAAATTAAAAACTCCATTGAAACCTGGCAAAACTTTTTAACAGAAACTAAAGACAAACTTTCAAAACTTGAAGATAGATTTGCAAAGTATGATTGTGAAAGGAAGGATCTCTTAAAAATAACAAGGAACCAGGAAGCAACGACACAAAGGCTAGAAGATGACAAGAGGATCTATAACCTAAGAATAAAATATGTGAATGAAGATGCAACAGCAAATACAAATGACATAAAAAGTCTATTCACAGAAATAATTAAGGAAAACTTCCCAAACATAGGTAACAGAAGTGAAGTTCAGATAAATGAGGCATATAGAACTCCAGCCAGCTACAACCAAAACAGATCTATACCCAGACATGTAATAATCAAGATCCCAGAAATCCATCACAAGAACAGAATATTAAAAGTGGTCAGAGAAAAGAAACAGATTACCTATATAGGAAAACTCATCAAAATCACAGCAGATTTCTCAATGTAAATCATCAAATCAAGAAGAGTTTGGAGTGAAATCTTCCAAGCCCTGAAAGAAAATAACCTTCAACCCAGAATGATGCACCCTGCAAAACTGTCTCTCAAAATTAATGGGGAGACAAGATATTTCCATGACAAAGAGGAACTGGGGGAGTTTGTGACCACCAATCCAACCCTGCAAAGAATACTGAAGGACATTCTAGAGAGAGAGAAGAAAATCACCAGGGTTCCAGGAATAATGGCAGAAAGGCCTCAAAGAAAGGGGCAGACAGTGGAATGAAGGAGAAAAGTAAACAAATAACAACAGAAAAATA